>APFE030723694.1:189817-234733 GCA_000404065.3 Pinus taeda
ATTGTTGGAAATAATACTGAGAGGGGGGGTGAATCAGTATTATCAAATTCTTTTCAATATACCTTCCAGATTTATACTTTAATTTATTCTTCAGATATTGATTATTAGTTTGTATATCAGTACCATATAATAATGAGCAAGAACAAGAAAGACAGATAATCACACCAAGGAACACTGGATATAAGGTGGAAACCCAATGTAGGTGAAAACCACCTGCTGCAATATGTCTCTATCTTCTTTCAATCAGAAACTTCTTTTACAATGATTTTGTATTGGTGCAGTCCTTTACCAGTACGCAGGCTGCAACCTGCAGAGAGCTACAACCCTCTCTCGTTTTCTAGTCTCTCTTGGAAGGGAGCTACAACCCCCTTTGTTCTTTTTACTTCTTTAAGGACCACGTTTCATGAATTTTCAAACGGGATCCATGGACATCAAATAATCAACAAGTACATATGAATCAACCAAACTTCCTTATACAATCAACCAATGAGTCACCCAATTTCTCAGAATGCTGTAAATAGAAAGGCAATACCAGTAAACTAAGCCCGGAACTCTGCAGCAAATAGATAAAAGGAAGCCAACAAATACTTCAAGGAAAAGTCCGCAACTTGACCAATATAAACCTGCAGATATTCACAGCTCTTCTGTGTCTAAACTGCGCAGATCCGCACCTGATCTTTGTTGTGCTCTGTGTACTTCCGCACCTATCCCTTCTGCTGAACTGCATACCTCTCATAAGATCCGCATCTGTACTGTCTGTCTGACAGCGTACCTTCACAGTTGGTTCTACTGTTACCCTGCGTACCTCCGCACTGTTCCTTCTTCTGAGCTGCGTTCCGCGCACCTGCGCCTTCTACTGAGATGCAGATCCACGCACCTGGGCCTTCTCCTGCACTGCGGACCCCCGCAATCACGTCGTGGATCTCCTGCGAACCTATAATTAGGGCCAAATTAACAGTCCTCTAATGTGCCACAAATAGTTAGATCCACAGATATGATCATGCGCTCGAGAGATCACAACCTATCAACAGATTCGCCTTCAATTTCACCTTGATTTAGATCTAGCCTTTAGAACCGATTACCCAAAATTTCAGATCTTAAGATATTCAATTTCGAAAAACTATCTAGCCAAGAGATCTCCTTTCCTTTTTATAGGCAAGCCTTTACTCAAACCATGGACCAAAACCATAGGTATTCAATACTAGGAACCCAATACCTTAGATCAATACTTTTAGATGCAAAACCACGGACCAAAACCATAGGATCAATCATGTCGGGCTAAATACCATGGACCGTTCATGAAGATTCCCACGTGCACGTGCTTTTATGCATTAGAGAGAGTGAACTGGTGGTCTGCACCTACTGAATGGCGCACCTGTGTGTATGTCCGCACTTCTTGGTCGGCGTACCTGCGGGTCCATAGCATCTCATAGGATCACCTGCGGGTATCTCGTTTTCCATGATTTTGAGTGCCTAAACTGAGATCTGCCACTAGAGTGGGTTGCCATCAAGTACAACACCTATGCCATGGTACCAAACCAGAATAATAATGCCAACAAAATGGGTCTGTAGGTTAGGGGTGGCGAGTATGGATGGCCCGCCTGCCTGTAAGGTGGCAGGGCGATTCTCAGAATCCCCTAACCACCCCGTGGGTGGGCAGGCCACCGGGGTGGCGTGCGGGGAGGTTATGGAAGCCTCCCCATGTGCCACCTTGGTGGCCTGCCCGCCCGTGGGGTGGCAGGGAAATTATGAGAATCACCTCACTACTCCGAGGGCAGGCGGGCCGCCGGGGTTGTGTGGGGGGGGTTTGCTGCTCCCCCTGTGCCACGTTGGCGACCCGCCCACCCACTTTGTGGCAGGGCGACTGTTGCTCGGGAAGGCGAGCCATTGGCATGACACTGGGGAAGGTTGTGGCAGCCCCCTCGGCCCCCGTGCCACCCCAGCGGCCCGCCCACCCGCGGGGTGTCGGACTGCCAGGGTGACGCGGGGGGAGGAGGTGGCATCCCCCCCTGTGTCGCAGGCGTGGCAGGCGGGCCGACCATGGTTGGGTGGGTTGGTAGGGTGGCACGGGGGGAGGCTGCAACAGCCCCCCCTCGAATCGCCCCGCCACCCTGCGGGCGGGTGGGCCGTTGGGGTGGCGTGGGGGTAGGCTGCGACAGCCCCCCTCGTGCCACCTCGGTGGCCCACTTGCTCGCGGGGTGGTGGGACGATTGTCCCGCCACCCGGCCATCGGGCTGGTCACCAGGGTGGCGTAGGAGGGGTTGGGTGAAGGGCAGTGGTTGGGCCGTTATGGTGGGCTAGGGGGCTGGACCCAATGGCTGGCTCAGTTGGTTGACCGATTTTCCTGGTGCTATAATTTTAAGTTTTTTTTCGAAATTTTTATGATTTATAAAATTAATTATCATTTATCGTTTTTGTTGTTAATTTAAGTTAATATGTTTTCATCATTTACTGATTTATGTGTTTCTTTTTTCAGGAAAAAGACATCAAAGAAGATTTATGTGAATCTTTCTAGACCAAAGACTCTTAAGGTGGATCTTCAAAAAACATTGGTGAATGAACTCCACCTGAGCTGATGGCTACAAATATTTCAAGTGCCTCAAATGATAAGAATATGATTTCATATTAGAAGAAATCAAAAGAAGTGAAACTTCCATCAAGAATTTGGTATGTGAAAGAAAGAGAAATCCAAAATGGAATATATATCTATATATTGATATACCGAATGATAATGGAATTTAGGACATGATGGGAAGAGTCATAGACATGTGTTGGGTGTTGGACAGTGAAGTTGTTTACATACTTACAAAACTGCCCAAGTCACATGAACAATTATTGTATTCATTGTATGACACGAGAGAGGTATCTACAAAGTTGTGTAAACAAATTGTAAATGATATGAAACAAAATATCGTAGGTATTGTTATTTATATTTGTGTTTTGCGTTCTTGTAGCTATCTCACTATATTTTTTTAATTTTTTTTATTATTGACATATGATATTTTGTTTGGCAGAATTTTGTTGAAAGTTGTTCAATTAGGTTGGGAGGAATTCATTTCATAAAGCATGATATTATGAAAGTTGTCAGCAATTTTTACTTAGTGTCAGAAGAAGATATGGCAAACAAGAAAAATGTAGTAATTGATGATGCTACAAAACTACATCCAAGGGATCAGAAAAAGGGCCTCTAGTGGATAAATCTAGCAAGGGTAGACAAGTTACTTTTGAAGATGATGAAGTTGAAACTGACAATGAAGAATATTTTGTCATTACTGAAGATGACATTGGAACTGAGAAGAGCCGTAAAATACCAAAAGTAACAATGCCCAATAATAAATTTGTTATAGTTAATGATGAGAATGTTATGAAGAAGAAACGCAAAGTTGAGATTTTGAAGTAGTCATTACCAACAGTCAAGAACCTAGTGAAATTTCAAAAGAAAGGAGAGAAATCATTACACCATGAGCTGATTTAGAGGATGGCATTATCAAAACAAAACAAAATTCCATTCGATAGAATTTGACAAAGAGAAAATTAATTGAGGGTGGTCGTACATTTCAGCTTAATGTTAGACAAATCTATAAGGCAAGTGAAGGATAATGCCAATATCAAGTCAGAAAGCCACATCACTTGCATGTTCACAACTTGAAGACATTGATGAGGTACAATCTATATGCTCATGTGGTTAGTTATGTGCTTCTTATTGATCCAGTTGAAGTTCCCAACAAAGAAGCATTTGATAAGTCAAAATATTTTTAATACAATTATTATGTGCTTGAGGGGAACCATTCTGTAGAATTTCAAAGACAATTGATGGAGGAATATCCTAATAACCCACATTTTGAAACAATGAAATGTATCATTTATGTTGGTTTATAGGATATAGAAGCAAAGTTAGTGGCATGGGATCATAATTTAGATAATGAATATAGGATGTCTATGACTTTCATCCAAAGCGTTATATTTATTCATAGTGAATTTGAAGAAAAATGTGGTGGGGATAGGATAAATGTTACTGTATATTTTTGAAAGGAATGTTGTTTGGAAATAGGCTATCCAATTGAAGAGAAAATCAATTCAAAAGGTGACTAAGGTGGAAAATTTAGTGATTTATTCAGAGGTGTTGATAACATTTTCCAGTTGGCATTTAGAACTGGAGAGATATGGAAGTTGATTAATGAGATTTTTAGCATGTGGGAAAACATTGGCATTAAAAACTAGAAGGTCAAAAAGTCTAAGCCATTGATATGTAGCAATAGTAAATTAGGTCCAGAAATGAAGCATTGTCCAGAAGATATGACTATCACTCTTTAGAGGGCATTGCAAGGAGTGAAGGATGAAAAAATTGTCAAAGCAATATTATCTTGTGTGAGGTCAGGGGAATTATCATTGGAGGAAATGTTTGAGGAATTTCAAAAGTAAGTTTGTTAAATCATTTTATTTATTTCTAGATTATAATTTTCTTTTAAATATAACATATTGTTCTTGGTAGTATTTGTTATACATATCATTATATTAACTTTTTTTACTTTACCTATGCAGTCACAAAGTTTACATTAAAATTCAAGAACAAATGGTTAAATTGTTGAATGAAGATAGTCGGGATGATGTTGTACGCAACTATCCAGATTCAAGTTCTACATCAACATTAAAAGTTTTTTATCTTGCATTTAAAAAGGTATGTTGATTTATACATTCATTTTTTTTTTTATCTATGTACTATTTGTAATTTATAACTTACACATATATTTGTTTATTTTATAAAATATGAAGAAGGATGATAATGGAGCACCAGATAGTTTTAGAACCTTTATTGAAAAAATAAAGAACGAAATACTGAAGAAGCAACATATTAATAATGTTGAAGTTGATCCAACTCTTACTTATTTCATTTGGAATGGGCTAGACAGTATTCAATATCAAGTAATACCAGGTGACTATGAAGACATTGCTAAACTCATACCTAAAAGGGATTATGCCCTAGTTATTGCAGATATTCCCCATGGTTTTAATATTCCAAACATTGACTATGATAGTGACCCTTATACTTATCAAGCTCTTAGAAAAGTGGTTGCAGGATTTCTAGAAGTCACGTCATCACCATTAAGGAGATTTGTGACATTTCATTCAGACATACAATTATAAATGTTATTGTCAAGCTTGAAGGGGAAAACAAATTCAAGGATGCAGCTTACATGGTAAGACGTTTAAAATGTATATTTGATTAATGTTGAAAAATTCGTTTATGTACAAGTTAATTGAACTTTTACTATTTCATGTTACAGGAAAAAGTCAAATCTTCTTAACCATGAAGATCAACTATTTATAAATGATTGTCAGTTCATCCATATTGATAGTTGGGCAAAAGGTGATAGCTATATGTCTATGATTTTTAATCGGGTAGATGGAAAAAGTCATAGCCAAATACTGACTTATGATGCTGTTGTGAGAAAAATAACATATGAAGACAAAGAAGCAAAAGGAAAGATAGTTAACATTTATCAAAAACAACAATTATTGATTAACTATCTTATAGACATATGTTCAAATGAAGGAGATTGGGTTCTAGATTTATTTTCAGTCTCAGGTAAGTTTTATTATATGGAATTGAATTTTAATATGTTATTTCTTAATTAATATGTCAGTGTACTAATTTACTTCATAATTTATTTTGTGCTTGATAATTAGGTACAACACTAGCATGTTGCCTTCAAAAAGGAAGAAATTGTATTGCAATTGAAAAATATCCAATACAATGCAATTTCATTAAGCAAAGAATTAATTCTCTTCAATTTCTTCCAGATGCAATGCAAGAAATTGGGTTGAAGAAAGGGGAATTTAGTGAATCACGTGTGGAAAAAAAGGCAAAGGGACCCCAACCACCATTACACGGAATGATTGGAAAGGCATCCATTGGGAGATTCACAGACATCAAAGATCCATTAGAAGAGGAAAATGAGCAAAATGAAGCAGAAAATATTGTGGAAGAAGACAATGATGAAACTTAGAGGACGAAGAGTTTGGATTACATGACATTGTTGATTAAATTAAGTTATGCTTGGAAATCAAGCTCATTTTTTGTAACTATTAATTAGTTATACTTGTAATGTTTTGACTTTGACATTTTACGAGAAGAATATACACTCAATTAAGGTTGTTATGTGTTCAATATTTGTATTATGTGTTTTTCACATTAATTTTTAAGTTAATCATTTTTTTTTGAAAAAAAAGTGATTATTATTATTATTATTGACATGAAATTCATAAAAAAAACTATTATTTAACTATTTTTAGTTTAAAATTTCCTATAAAAATTGCGATTTTGGCATGTCATTTCTAGCAAAAAAATTATCAAAAAGTGTAGTTTTTTAGTTATATTTATGTTAAAAATGGTTATTTTTATGTCAAATGTTAAAAAATATTGTTTTTTAGAGACAATTATTTCATGTGGATTGAAAAATTAATTAACAATGTATAAATATGTAGAATATCGAAAATTCAAAATATCGATCTTCTTCTTTAAATATGCAAAACAATAAAAACCTCTCTACAAAAAAGAGTTAAAATAAAAACAAGAAAATATGAAGAAGAAGACCACTTCAAAAATTATTAAATTTACAAAATAATTATTTACATTTCATACATTAGAAAATTAAGAGTAAAAAACAAATTCCTTTTAAAAAAAGAGCATGGCTTAGAATTACCACTTTTTTAAATCAAGATCAAAATCACTACCATTCTAAATCGCAATGTACATAAAAAATTTATAGTGCCAAAAACTATGCTCTAAAAAAACATGTGTGTTCTGCATCACCCCTTTTCAAAATTAGGTCACTTTTTTGCTATCTCTACAAAACGGGTAACAGTATCAGTTCTCATTTCAAAGTTTACATTGTTAAAAAGAGGGGCCCTAGAAGAAGTCAAAAGCGACAAAGCCCTCGCTGGATCCAATCACACTAATGGAAGGTGATCTCAAAGAGATCAGAGATAAGGTGCAAGATGCCACTGCGAAATTGTTGCAACACTCGTAGAGAAGCACCTGTAATTGCTCGATACTCTCAAAAAGGATTTGTGCAAGCTACAGATCCAGACCAACAGGATCTAGGTGGGTGCAGGGTAGGTAAGTGCCGCACAAGCAAGCTTGGTAGCTGGGACTAGTCAGGCAGCAGAGATGGTTAGATCACTAGATCTTCGGGCAATCACGCTATCAGAAGGATCATTGAGCATAGAGGCGGTAGATGACAAGGTCATCATGTGTTGTGTAAAGAACATTGGCCTCAACCTCGTCACGTTCCCCAATGAGTATCTTCACACGTTGCAAACAGGTGTGACTAGAGAGTTAAAAGCACGAGAGTAGTGCACCCTGATGAGCCTCACCATTGGGTAACTTTATGGACCTTGATACACCTCCAAGAAAATTTAAATAAACTCTTCACATAATTACTTACATATTTTGATTATGTTTTTCTTAACAAGATGAGTAAAAGTGAGATGCTATGCCTAGTGGACTAATGTGCATAGATTGCAGAATTTTGAGAGAAAATCATGGCAATTTTGGCTAATTAAGGGCAGAAACTCAAATGAGACAAGGAGGAGAGATTGTAGGAGATAGATCATCCTCATTTAATCCTCACTCATTCAAATATTCCTCCATCAAATCACACTAGCTCAGAATTGTAGGCATTCGAGTCATGAAGATCAAAAGGCAGACGAGCCAGTGACAATTAAAGAGCCAGTTCATCTTGAATTTGGAAGCCGATCCTCCCTAGATTTAAGGAAGTCATTGGAGACTTTAGTTGTATAAATAAAGAGGCCTACAATCTCATTAGGATTCAGTTTTTTGATGTAAAAGCACTAGGGATTTTCGAATTCAAGACTTGTGGAAGACATTGTTATGTAATTTTCTGATATGATCCAACACTGATTTGAATCAAAGGGATGAAGGTCTTGGGTTAGGGCCCAACCCTAGCAGCAAAGGCTCCTATTCTTGTATTGATATGCTTAGTTGATTTCATAGATTAATGGTTGATTTGTTTTTAGCATTACTTCATTACAAGTAGTTATGGATTTCATTAGTTTGCTACCATTTATGCATTATTTTAGAGTATTTTAGGAAGATAAAGGAATATAAAAAAGGTGACAGTAGGTATCTTTGGCCTCACTCCTCCCTCCAGGGAACATGGTTTGAGGAAAGAACTCCTATGCAACCCCTAAAAGAAAGGATTATGATTTCTCATGGAATTTAGGGTTTTCTACTACTTAGGCCAGTATTTTACCAGTTTTCAAGAATAGGATTTAATTGTCATTTCTAATATATTCAACCTTGCATTAGATCTCATAAAGGTTTCACGTTATTCTGCAAGTTTTCCCATGCATGATATATGCAACTAGATAATGAAATTATGTTTTCTCTAGTTGATTTAAAATCTTTCCTGTTTGACATGATTCATGGATAAATGTTAGTGATTGATGCAGTGCAGGAGTTTCAGAAGTGTAGAGAGATCTCATGACCAACAATCCCATCCAAACCTCATCCATCCATGATTATCACTTTTTCCACTAAGTCCCTTACCAAATTCATCATTCCATAAGAACATTTCTCAAGGCTTATTGAGTAAATCCAACCATCTCATAAACTATGTTTTGAGATTTGAAGGAGTCATAGCCACTCCTTTGCCTCATTTATCCCACCATTCACCTTCTATAAGCCCTATACCACCTTCCAAATCACTCCTATCACTCTACGCCAGATCATGTAGAAATACAGGGAATCCTGTAGGAGCATTAGGACATCCTGTAGGAGGCATTAGGACATCCTGTAGGTCGACTTGTAGTGGCCTGTTTTGAGGTTTAATTGTGGAAGACACATCTAGGAGGATAGGAGAAGACCCCTACTTGCCTCCCAAGCCATATGACCATTCACCATCATCCCTAATCCACTTGCCACATCACCAAGATGATTCATCATTCACATTTTCACACAAAAAAAGACAAAAAGGAAGAAAGAGTTATTGTTTTCATTTACATGCACAATAGTAGAATGTTTGGTTATTTCATATTGCATGTATAGGACAATAGGATTACACACATGTTAACTTATCATTATTTTAAAGAAAATCCTCTTAGCAATAGTTAGATGAATGGTGTGTTTAAGAATTTGATCTCAGTTTTTCTTTACTGTAGTAGACAAGGTTTCAGTTAGTGTAAATTTCCCTTTTCCTCATTGGTAATCAAGCTTCTTTTGAATCAATAGAAGGTTGGTTTGAGAAACCATATTGGCTTATCGCTATCTTAGCATTGAAAAAGAGTGGACCATCGCATCTACTTGAGTATACAACATTGTCACCTCCAAGTTTGTATGAACCCTAGGTTGATAAAGTAAAGTTGGTAGCCCTAGGAGTTGCAGCATTCTTGTTGCAATATTGGTGCTCATCACATTTTAGCGTTGTTGTCGGGCAGGTGTATGAGTAAGATGTGATTTCTTCTTTCATTCTTCCATTTCTTATCTCTGACATTCTGTTATTAGCTTCATTTATGCAAAAAGTAATTGTAAGTCAGTTTGCTTTCTTTCCATTCTGCAAGTGAGATTTCATTCAACAGTTAGTTTCCATTCAGTTTCTGATTTCAATTCTGCAATTAGTCTGAAAGCTTGAAAGAACACAAAATGAAGAAAAAGCACTTCTTTCATGCCTCATAGGAATAGGGATAACTTAGGGAAATTTCTACCAAATACCCCACCACTTCAAACAGCCAACCTTCCCTCTTCTTTGGTAGCTGTGAATTGGAGGACCCCTTAGGTGAACAGCTTTGAAGAGCCTATAGGGGGAGAAGAAGAAGGAGAACCCATTCCAACTGACCTAATGGTTGAAAATAGAAATGATAGAGTAGATAGAGAAAGGATTTAGGGTGAATTTCCCATTAGAGAAACTAATGGGGTTACCAAGATGAAAAACATAAGCACCTCTGCTCTTCCTCATTTCCATGGCTTGACCTCAAAGGATCAAGACACCTTCTTGTTTGAATTCATTGTCATGTGAAAAACTTATGATTACACCACTGATGAGTAGAAGTTTAAACTATTCCCATCCACTCTCAAGGATGCAACTATGCTTTGGTTCATGGGTTTACATAGGGATAGCATCACAACCTAGGCTCAGATGTAGCAAGCCATCAAAAAACGTATCGAGATTAATGCATCTCCAAAGACACTAAAGAGGAAATTTTTAGCATGACCTTGGGGCATGATGAATCGCTAGAGGATTATGAAGAAATATTCCAGCTTAGCTACAAAAGGGCCAGGTGCACACTTGATCTTGAGCCATTGAAGCTAGTCCTACATCGAGAGGTAAGAGAATATCTTTTGGATACCCTAGACCTGCTAGCAGGAGGGGACATCTAGCAAATGCCCTATGAAGATATCAAGGCTACCTTTAGGAATCATTCTAGGGCAGTTAGGAAAAAGGCCAGGGGTAGTCAACCAATGGCCAACCCATCCTATTCCAACACATCCATGAAAGGTGAAATTGGAAATATGCTGGAATATTTCAAGAGTGAAATGTTGCAAACCCTTGCCCTACATATGGACATTATGCACATCAAGAGGAGGCAGGAGGAAGAAGAAAGAGAATTAGCCATCTTATGACCTAGATGAACAAGAAGTCACCCTAGGAATGGATGTCCATTAAACCTAATTGAAATCTACTTGGTCTGTGAAGAAAACCACTCCACAGACAAGTGCCCTTCTCTACCTGGACTAAAAGCTATGTATCAGAGAACTAAAGGGGTGAATAAACAACTCTGCTACATAAATCAAAGGAGACCTCATGGGCCTCAACCATACCAGCAGGGCATGTAAGCATCATCCCATGCATATTACAACACTAACCAGAACACACTCATTCCCTCTTTCCCCTCACCCTTCTCATCCATCTTGGTCTACACCTCCTCCTTGGTATTTCACACTTTAGCACCATTCCTAGCCGACCAACCAGTCATCTCATCCATATACTCCACCAAATCCTCAGTGGAATGCACCACCCCAGGGGTGGAGGAACCCATACAAAAATTCTCCAGCTTTATTGCCTTCACCTCCTACTCAACCACAAATTTTACATCCTGCTCCACCTAAACAACCTCAGATGCCTGCCTAGCCAAATCCAAACCCAAACAATAGACAAGCACAACAAGTATATAGTTGAGGGACATCCTATCCTGCTTATGTTGTGGATATTGAGGAAATGAACTTAAGAGATGGGAGAGTACTTCTGGACAACCAACCTCCACCTCCACCTAGGGAGAGTGAGGAGGAAAGAGAGGAAAGCATGCCTAGAGTGAATCCGCCACCCTTTTCTGAAAGAGTAACTCATCCAGTCTAGCCTACCCCAGAAGAGAATGAAATTCTGGGTGAATTGAAAAATATATGTGTCAAAATTCCACTTCTCCAAGCCATCAAGGATGTACCTATTTACAACAAGTTGATTAAAGGGAAGTGTTTCAAACATCCAGGGAGGTGAAAAAGAGACACCCCTACCATTAATGTCATTGGACAACTGCTCAACTTAATGCTAGGGCACGTAATTTTCCCAAAGTACTTGGACCCTGGAAGCCCTATAATATATGTGCATGTCAATGGCACCATTGTCCCACACACTTTAATTGATATCGAGGGTTCCATTAATGTAATGACTAAGGACACCATCCTCAATCTCAATCTCCAGGGTTCATTAAGAAAGACCACAACAATCTTGCAACTTGTAGATAGTTCCACAGTAATCCCTGAGGGATTGTTGAGGATGTGATGGTCTCCATCAACTCTTGGGAGTAACCCACATACCTCCTAGTTCTCCAGCCTAAGGCCAAGCTTACTGGTTCTCCTCTCATACTTGGGAAGCCTTGGTTAGCCACTGCTGATGCCTACATCAACTACAGGGCTGGAAATATGACTATAAAAAATGGGCCTCTGTTAAAGCAGTTAGTCTTGTACCCTATTTCTCAGCCATTTCTAGAACATGAATTACCTTTATGGCTAGAATAGGAGGAAGAAGATGAAATCCACCCAGCTCAACTCTATACCTTAGAAACAACCATGGGAGGAGGACAACTTGATGAAGATGATTTGATTGAACACATAATCCAAAGTCCAACTCCCAACACCTTGTCCTTAGAGGAAGTAGTAAAGGAAACCAAGAGAAACCATATATTGATCTATGCTTAACTGAATCAAACCCTACCCGTGTCAAAACCATAGAATTCAGCCCTGAAAGAAATTTGAAAATCAACCCCTTTCTTTCTATACACTAAGAATAAAAGTTGTGCAACATGCTAAGAGAACATCTGGATGCCTTTTCTTAGAGTTACAAGGAAATGAAGGGAGCACACCCCTTGGTGTGTAATCAACACATATATATCAAAGAAGCTTGCAAACCAGTCTGACAACCCCAAAGGAGAATGAATACAACTCTCAAGGATACAATCAAAGAAGAACTACAAAAGCTGTTGGATGCAGGATTCATTTACCCTATCTTGGACATTGAGTGCATTTCTCCATTGGTGTTGGTTTCAAAGACAAATGGGAAGTGGAGGATTTGTGTCAATTACAGAGAGTTAAACAAAGCAACAAATAAGGACCATTTCCCTCTACCTTTCATTGACCAAGTGCTAGATGGCATGGCAGGGAAGAAGTTCTTCTCATTCCTAGATGGGTTCAACGGGTACAATAAAATCCATAGTAGTCCATAAGACCAGCATAAAACCACCTTCACTTGTCCTTAGGATAATTTCACTAATAGGGTCCTTCCTTTTGGCCTACACAATGCCCCTACCACTTTCCAGAGAGAAGTCCTAAGTATTTTTGCTGAGTTATTCCATGATTTAGTAGAAATTTATATGGATGATTTTACACCCTATGGGTGTGATTTCCAGGAGGCTCTGTCCAAATTGGGCAAGGTGCTGAACAAATTCATTTAAATGAACTTTTCCCTTAGTTCCAAAAAATGTGAGTTCTTAATGATTGTAGGGACTGTTTCAGGTCATTCAATATCCCAAAAAGGACTTCAGGTGGATCCAAATAAGATATCCATCATCCAAAGGGTCCCTCCTCCGCAAAAACAGAGGGATGTTAGACGTTTTTTAGGATTAGTTTGATACTATAGGATATTTATAAAAGACTTCAGCAAGTTAGCTTATCCTTTATTTGGGTTATTGGCCAAAGACTCCAAATTTTAAGGTCAAAAAGCTGTCAAGAGGACTTAGACACCCTGAAGGACAAGTTGACCATTACACCTATTCTTTGAGGCCCAAATTGGGCCCTTCCTTTCCATGTACATTCTAACACCTCTCACAAAGCCATAGGAGCAGCTCTAGGCCAGATACATGACAAGTTACCTTATGACCTTTACTTGATCAGTAAGAATTTGTCAAGGGTTGAACTGAACTATACAGTGACTGAAAAGGAGCTCCTAGTTGTTGTGCATTCATTGAAAAAATTTAGGCATTACATTACAGGTTACCAAACATTTGTGCATACTGACCATGCTGCAATTAAATACTTGATGAATAAAACTGATGTAAATGCCTAGATTATTAGATGGTTACTTTTATTACAATAGTTTGATCTAATGATTATTGATAAGCCTGGCAAGGAGAATGTTGTTGCAGATTTTTTATCTAGATTAACTTTGTCTACAGAAGAGGAAGGAATGGTTGATGATCAGTTACCAAATGAACACTTATTCGTCATTTTAGTTCTCTCTCCATGGTTTTTTGACATAGAAAATTACTTGGTGTCTGTAGAGTTTCCACTAAACTTGTCCTCCAAGGAGAAAAGAAAGATTGTGAGGAAGAGCACCCCATTCATTTTGATTGGGGGAAATCTCTTCAAACTATGCCAATATCAAATTTTGAGAAGATGTGTTATCACCAAAACAGGAGTTTACTTTTTCTTTTGCATGGTCATAGATGAGTGTGTCAAGTCATCTTATGCTTAGTGGGTAGGTATTAGGTTAGGAATCTCAAAGGTTTAGTTTTTCTTATGTGTCCAAAAATGGTTTTACATCCCTTTCTTATGTTTCATGAGTCCCACAACCCTGTTTAGAAACTCATTTCTCAAGGAAAATTTGACACTACAAAAGTGTGGATTCGTAAAAACAACCTTGTCAAACTTCAATCTGGTAAAATACCATTAGAATTTCCATGGTTAGGTGTCAATTAGAAGTTAGTCCACGAGCATGCCATTGCTCCAAACTCATCATTTTGAATTTAGGGGTCATTATGAATGATAATTTCAAAATTCCAAGAAGCTGGCCAATCTCATAGTCTTAGTTTGCATGCAAACCCTTGAAACAAAGTTGTGTTCAACAAAAGGCTTTGGGAATCATTCACCAAGGATTTCTTCATCCATCATTAAGGTGAGGCTGATCAATTGAGTTTCAAAACAGGCTAGTTTTGTTATAGGAACTCAGAAGGAGAGATGACAGAGGAAAATAAACACCACAGGTCTGGCCATTGTTTGAGAACTGAGCCAGAAAACACTGAGGTCCTAAACAGAGACAAAGCAATTGTAGAGGCCTTCAAGAAAGTAGGGTGTTGGAAGTTTTGTAAAAAATTGCAAGGAGGCCATACCCAAGTGACCAAGGAGTTTGCACTTCATTTTGATGGTTTAAAGACAAAGGTTAGAATGCTTGATATGTAAGTTTCTCCAGAGGTTATAGCATTTGTGACAGAAATTCCTAGGGGACAAGAGGCTTGGTTCAAGAACTTTAGATTCAACATGGAACCATGCAAGGTGTTCCTAAAGCCATAGTTTTTAGAAACCAACTTAACCAAAGTAGTTCTCAAAGACTACATCAAGGACAAGTACACCAACCTACTCTTCAACATTCAGCGTTATTTCACCTATGAAGGTAGATATCATAAGGTCTATTCATATCATTTTAAATTTATTTTACATTTTACTGGTATGATTTCTCTAGATTTTCCTTACTTCTTATTTCGAAGTATAGCTAAGATGGCAGATAAAGTTCAGCTAAAGTCCCAAGGGTGTGAGACTTCCCTATTTCATCATGGCCTAATCAAATTGATAATGTTACATGAACCCAAAAGGTTAAAAAAAGATTGGTCTTTATTTTTGTTTGCATGTGAATTTGGAGTAGAAAAACAAGGTGAAGGTACTAGCTTTGGTGTCAAAGAAACTTCATCAACAGAAGCTAGCAGGTCTGCACTGACTAGGGAAAAACGGTTTGCTAAATTAAAGCCCAGGAAGTAGGTGAAGGAAAAAGCAAGCAAAACCTTAGCAGCTAAAAGTCCAACAGTCATTCTTGAAACTCCTAAGTCTGCTAAGGGAAATATATCTAATCTTAAAGGAGAAACACTAGAACAGTCATCTAGCAAACCAATTCAAAGGATACTTACTAGGAGCTAGATTGCAAAGGAAAAGGGGAAAACAATGATTTCAGGAGAAGGTTCAAGCTTGAAGGGTGAATTAAGTGATATTTTAAGGGCCATTTACATTACAGAATCCCCTTTGGTGCAGGCAGATGTGACAGAAGTTAATCAAAGGAAGTTGAAGAAAGTGAAACCCTCCAAATAACTGGAATTTAAGGATAAGGTTGCAAATTTTGTTTTCAAACCTAGAAAACCCTTAACCCGGCAATCCAAGAAGCTGCAAGAATCCACTATTGAATTGGATAGAATAGAAGAAGCCTTTGTTGTTCAAGAAGAGTTAGAATTACCATCTTCAAGACCTGAAGGAGACAAAAACACGGTTCCTGCCACTTAAAAAACAAAAGGCCAATTATGAAGTCATGGAAACAAGGTTAGAAGTTGCCAACAATGAGATTGCTAGGCTAAGGGTGAGAGCAAGAGAACATGTAGCTGAAAAGACAAACTTCAAATGGATGAAGGCTCTATGGGAGGCTGAAAGAGTGCCCAAATCAGAAATAGTTACCAGTGAACAACAATACTTTACTTGGACTGTCCCTGCAATCAAAGAAGGCAAATTTGTGAGAAAAAATAATACTCAACTCAGAGCTACAAACAAGGGATTGAAGAGGAAAATTGAAGATCTGGAAATACAACTAACCAGTTTGGAAAAAGGGTCTACAAAAATGATGAAACAAGGTGTTGAAGAAAGGCAGTGAAGGAGATGTATTGAAATAGTTTTTGGCACATAAAAGAATTTTGGCATATAAAGGAAGAACAACTGCAAACAAGAACATCTATGAAGGGATGTGATTTTGATTTTTGGTTGATACATCAGACTTCTCAAAATTTTGGAAAATGTTTCCAAACCACTGATTTTTGAAGGTCATGTTGAAAAAGAACACACACAGCAGTTTCATAGTGCACTACGGAACTGCTGAAGATGATCATTTGGCTCTTATAGATGCATTGTGAAGGGAATAAAAGATCAATTCCAAATTTTAAAGTTTCTAATGGATATGGGCTGATGTATGAACTCTCAGATGGTAGGGATGCAGGTAGCAAAGCTTCAAGGAGTACTCCATAGGTAAAATGAAGACTATGCTATGAAAACAAAGTATTTTCGTAAGCACAGTCATGTTTTCATCCACATGATTGAGTGCCCTTTTGCACAAGTGGAAAATGATGTTAAACAAAATTATTAATGCATGACACTAATACACTAGCATAAAACTATTTGAAGATAAACACAAAGGGTTAAGGGCCTAAAAAAGAGGAACTCTGTCTCCTAATTTTTAGTGCAGTTAAGGCATAATATAACAGGTTTTGCAACAGTATCATGGTCATCATCAAACTCAAGGACAAGGTTGGGAGCTAATTAAATAGTGTATTAAAGACTCAGATAAGGGTGTTGAAGGCTTGTTTTAGGAGTTTTAGTCCTATTTGTATTAAGACTCTTAAAAGATAGCTAGCTGTCAAGTTGTAATTAAATAGTTTGTTTTTGAATAGATAGGTGTCTAAGTTAGGAATTCGAATTCCTCCAAAGGTGGATGATAGTATCCAATGATGTAAAGTTCTATATTAAGCTTGAAAATCGAATTCCTCAAGGTTGGAAATTTCATTAGTAAAGGAAAGATTGTGTTATTGTAATAAACTGTGTTTTTCATACCTAATATAGAGATCAGTTCGACTACTAAAGATTCACAAAGAGTTTATGTGTTTGATGTTCTTATGGCTTTTTTCAATTACTTATTTGCAGTGGTTTGAGCTTGTGATACTTAGATTTCATTGGAAAATGCTCTAACTTCCTTCACATGCTTGTAAACTATGTTGTTTCACTGTGTTACTGTTTTATTCATAAACCTAAACTCTAAGTGCCTTTACTTCCATGTTTTGTTGATCATGTTGTTTTGTTGAAGACTATTTTGACTCCATATCCCAATAGATATTTGCTAATCATAGTTTCAACCAGCCAACCAGTTGTACTTTTGTTCATTTTGTTCCTAGAGTTAGCCATCTAATCATTAACCAAAAAACCTAAACCTAGTGAGAGAGCCTTCTCAGGTTGAGGAGGCTAAGCCTAAAGCAAAATATTGGTTAGAAAAAGTTACTCAAAGTCTGTTTGATCAATAGCCTATCAAGGTCAAATTTTGTGATAACAAAAAATTTTGTGATAACAAGATGTGTTAGGGAGCAGGAAGTCTTTAACATCCTTCTGACCTGTCATGATGGGCCTTGTGGAGGTCACTTTGCATCCAAGAGGATAACATTCAAGGTGCTACAACCTGGCTATTACTGGCCCAATATTCACCAGGATGTGAGTAGGTATACTAGTCTGTGTGATCAGTGCTAAAGGATGGGGAAACCTACCCCAAAGGATGAAATGCCTCTGCAACCTCAAGTGACTTTTGAGCCATTTGAAAAGTGGGGCATGGATTCCATTGAACCCATTGACCCTCCATCCAGGCAAAAACAACACATCATTGTGTGCACTGACTATTTAACAAACTGTGTTGAAGCCAAGGCCATCAAAGCAGCAACAGAGGAGAAAGTGGCCGAGTTCTTAAGGGAAAATGTATTTTATAAGTTTGTGTACCCTAGAGAGCTAGTCATTGATCAAGGCAACCCATTTACATCTCATATGATTGAAAATTTGTTAAGCCATCACAAGATCAATCATAGAACATCCACTCCTTACCACAGTTTGGGTACCCTAGAGAGCTAGTCATTGATTAAGGCAACCCGTTTACATCTCATATGATTGAAAATTTGTTAAGCCAGCACAAGATCAAGCATAGAACATCCACTCCTTACCACCCATAAGCTAATGGGAAAGTGGAGGTGACCAATAGAGCGCTGGAGGGCATTCTGGCCAAAGTGATTAGCAACAACAGAAAGGAGTGGGTAGATATATTAGTTGAGGCCTCTTGGGCCTACAATACCACCTGGAAGACCACCACTGGATTCACTCCTTATGAGCTGGTCTATGGGAAGAAGGTCCTGCTCTCAATTGAATTTGAATACAACACCTTAAGAATGGCAGCAAAACTAGATATAGCTCTCACCAGGGCACAACAAGAGAGATTTCTCCAGCTGAATGGGTTAGATGAGTTTAAAATGTAGGCCCTCTTGCACAAAGAGGTGACTCAAGTTCAAAGGAAGATCTAGCATGAAAAGAACATAAAGGACAAACAGTTTCAAGAAGGTGATTGGGATTTGTTGTATGGTTCCAGATACAAGGATTTTAAAGGCAAGTTAAGGACTAGATGGTTAGGGCCTTATGTCATATAAAAATGCAATGATAATGGTTTAGTGCAGGTAAGAACCATTGATGGAGAGGCCATTCCTTTACTTGTCAATGGGCACAGATTGAAGGTCTACAAGAAGCCCTTGTCAAAGAAAGAATTCATCAATGACATTAGCAAGACAATGATTGTGGTGGAGAAAGTCTCAGATTCTACCCCATCAAGTCCTTGAAAAGAGAGAAAAAAAAGAACCAAAAAGAAAAAAATAAAGGGAATCGAGTGAAAACATCCATGAGGCACCTGAGTCCCACTGTTGGGTTGAAAACCTCTGAGGCAACCCAATGGTGTGAAGAAAAAATAAAAAGATCTCTAGGTGAAAACCTCTTAGATGTAGACTAGTTTTTGTTGTTGTTGTTATATATATATATATATATATATAAATATATTATATATATTAAAGAGAAAAAAAAGAAAAAACTTTGAAAATGTTGTTTGCAGTTCAGCAAAAGGAGGATCAGAGCAATAAGAGAGGAGCAGAAGGAGCTATACAATTCATGTTTTTGTTCCTCCATTCCATATTCTTCACTAGTACCTCCATTTATGAACTCATCTAGCTCAGTTTGCAAGGGTTCTGTGTTTTCTACAGGATTCCCTGAAAGCCTACAGGATGTTCCTATAGGAATTATAGTGGCTTGGGAATCCCAAGGAAAGTTACCCTAAAGCAAAGGGGATGACATGCTTGTGCCAAAAGAAAATGTTTACTTCACCACCTCACCACCATGCCTCTCACCACCATGATTACCCCTGCATTTATCCAATAAGTTAGTTTAAAAAAGATTATAGTTTTCAGAAGAAAAAAAAAGGACAAGAGGACAATACCTGAAGGCTATACCTCTCACCTACCAAAAGTGAAGAGACGAATACAAATTTAGGGGAGAGGCAATTACACGACATCCTATAGGTTTCCTGTAGGAAATCTTGTAGTAGCCTATCCCACGAAAATAAATTTCATAGGTTGCAGTCATCTTCAACATAGAGATCCTATTGTCAAGGAAGCTCCTTGGGAGCTTAGCAACAACAATAAGATCATCAACGTCACCCTCTAGTACCTGCACATCAAAGGAGGCAAATATGAAAAAGCACATGCAACAAATACACAACACAGGAACCATATTCTCCAACAAGGAACATCATCAAGACATCTTACCCACATATATGTCATCTCGCTTAAGCTCTCTCGTTAGCATAATATGATAAAAAATGTAGGATTCTGTAAGAGTTTATTTTATATGCAAAGGTGGCCAGTTAACTTGGCCACCTTTGGCCAGTCAACAAGGAGAATATAGTTAGATCACTACACACGAACCAGTAGTCAAATCAGAGGACAAAGGAGATGAGGCCAAAAATGGTTAGGTTATAGATGACCGAAGTGGGAGATGATTACGAGGTAAGGAGGAATTACGAACTGATAGTGGGATCAACGGTCCAAAAGTGGATAATCATACTTCGGTCACCAACACACTATCCCACACAATCACCCATACGAGGAAATAAAACACTGATTCCCATGCAAAGGAGGCATTCACAATCTCGAGGATACACCGAAGTAAGGTTGCTCTTGGCTTTTGAAGCAATGTCTATAGGAAAGACAATGAGAAAATTTTCAGCGCAGGAGCACCTAAGGATCCTACAGGTAAACCTACAGGATCCTACAGGGTATAGACGAGTCATCTACAGGATCAACAGTGGGAATTTAGAGACGAAAAATCAAAGGTTGGCTTCATCAGGCAGTAACCAGGAGGTAGGAGGTATACCTTCCCACATTTTCCAAGTTAAAAAAAAAATATAGAAAAACATTCCATTGGTTAAGGAAATTGTAGTCTAGGGGAATTATATACAGAGTTGTCATTTAAAATCTCTCACCATTATAATTTTGAATTAGAGCCATATAAGCCTCCACAATCATCAAAGGAAAAATGACAGGGGGACTTAAAAAGAGGGAACCCAAAAACACAGTGAGCATTCATCAGCACCCTCCTGTAGTAGAGATATTCACAAGGCACAATTGGACGGGTTTCTTTGAAAACATGAGGGGATACGATGATAAGGTGGCCAAAGAATTTTCTTTCTCGCTCATACCTCTAACTAGGACCCATGCCACTTTTGTAGTGAAAGGCCTCACAGTAGAAATCACCCCTGAAGTCATAGGCGGAATAACCACACTTCCTTTAGGGTTGCCTTGGAGAAAGGAAGATAAGGGTAACAACCAACTTGCAAAGAATAAAATCTTTTTGGAAGGAGAGAAGGCAATGGAGGACAAAATGGGGTTAGAAGAGAAAGCCTTCCATACCCTTGGAATGAAATTAGCTACCACCTCCTTAAATTTATATCATGTGAAGGGAGATACAATGTGGTATATGGATACCATTTTAGGCTTCTCCAAGAATTGAGATTTGGAGCAAACACACCTCCTCAAAATAGACTAAGCATACCCTACTTTCTCCTTCAATCAATGATAGATATGAGCATCAAAGTGCAGGAAGGAAAAAATCAACAACTAGCCCATCATGGGTTAATCAAACTTATCCTGGAAGATGCCATATAAAACCTAAGAATACCTATTACATGGGATATTTTCAGAGACATGTAGGCAGAGGGATAAATAAAAGCTCTTAAATATAACAAAATCCCCACTGCTAGTGAGAGGGATGAAGAGGAAACAGAGGAGGAAGAAGGAGAAGAAAAGGAGGAGGAAGGTGAAGAAGAGACAGAAGAATATGCAAAAGAAGAAACTGATGAACAAAGTGAGGAACTGGAGGAAGAAGAAGAAGATAAAGACAAGGATGAGAAGGAGAATGGAAAAGAGGAAGAAAAAGTCAAGGAAGAACAAAGGTCTATGGTTCATGGAAAAGAAGGGGAGGAATCCCTAAGGGTATCTCTAGAACCCACTGAGAAAGAGGCAACAACTGCTCTTATTTCCCTAAGTAAACCTATCAAGAAAAAAGGGAATAGACAGAGACAAACCCCATTGTACTTTAAGACAAGAAAGAGTACAAGGATCAGGCAAGGAAGACCTCAAACACCCACCAAAATTCATATTGTCATTGAAGACTCACCAAAGCAGCAAGAAAATATAGCTCTTCTTGTGAAAAATCAAGGAGAAGGATCATCAGGACAAGCCTCTCCCAAATCTCCCATCACTTATCTTAGGAGGCCTGTCACAAGGTCTACCTCATCAAAAGGAAAAGATCCTCTATAGGAGACACAGAAGGACCTACAGGAAGTGGGGGCCATCCTAGAGGAAACTCTGCTAAACCTACAAGAAACTCAAAAAATGGACCAAGAAGGTATCACTCAACAAGAAACAAAGAAGGAAGATCCAAAACTGAGGGAACCTAGTCCTCAACCCAACCTTGACTCTTACTATAGGTTCATTGAAGGGGGTAGGGTAATTCCAAGGAAATTTTCCATCCACTTATTCTTTGAGCTTGGAACAAAAAGGCAATAACACATAGGTGGATGCAAATTACCACATCTAAAGGAGTGGAGGATATAGGCCACATGGAGGAGAAAGTAAAGGAGATGGGCAATGAACTGAGAAGCCTAAGGGACAAAGAGGCAATGATGAAAGCCCAGTTAGAAATAAAGAATGCATGGCTAAGGGGACAATTACAAGAGAGAGAAATTCAATTGGAATCCATGGCTAGTTTATCCTTAGAGGCAATCTAGTACATGATTCTAGCAAAGTCTTATGCATTATATCTTAAGGAACAGTGGCTAGAGTTCCAAATTAAGACTTTATCATAGAGAGGCACTATGCCCTTCAAAGACTATAGATAATTCATTGATCTCTATGATCAAAGAACCTTGGAGGATAGAGCTAAAATGTTTGATTTTTACCTACACAACTTGGCCTTGATAGATCTGAATGTGTGGGACCCAAATTCAAAACTAGGGGACTTGCAACTGATGGCCTTGGAATCATGGATGAATCATGAGGAGGCAAGAGCTGCAGAGATGACAAAAGTAATGGCAAGAGAAGATACAAAACTCCTCATGATAAGATATGAGCAATCAAATCCAATGGCTGTCATTAGCACCCACAACCTAATTCTGAGCTTGCACCTAGGTACCTCGCTGCCAAAGAGAAAGTAGTCACACACTTTGAAGACATGTTTAGGTTGTTAGGGGATGAAAAAATGCAAGCTTTCCAAAGGATATGGAACACTTTTCCCTACAGCCTAAAAATCAGAGAATACCATTCTCCTTAAGCAATGAGAGAGGCACTAAACAGAACACCCATGTACAAGAAAGCCCTACAAAGACTCAAAGTCAATTGGATTGGCTTGAGACTCAGTCCACCATTGCTCTTAGGAATGTTGGAAGGAAGCAAGGAAGGAAGAGGAAGAAAGAAAGCAGTGGGAAGAGATAGAGAGGAAAGCAAGATTCTATTGACAAGAGGAAGAAACTATAGTAGAAGAATGGGATGTCAGGGAGGCCACTAGAGCAATGAAGGACATGGATATAGATTGAGTTTCTCAGAGGATGAGCAACACTTTTAGTAGGGGGGTGATGATGAGCCTCATCATTGGGTAACTTTATGGACTTTGATACACCTCCAAGATTATTTAAATCAACTCTTCTCATAATTTCGTACATATTTTGATTATATTTTTCTTAATGAGATGACTAAAAGTGAGATGTTATGCCTAATGGACTAATGTGCATTGATTGCAGGTTTTTTAGAGAAACTCATGGCAATTTTGGCTAATTAAGGGATGAAAATCGAATGAGACAAGGAGGAGAGATTGTAGGAGATAGATCCTCCTCATTTAATCCTCACTCATTCAAATATTCCTCCATCAAATCACACTGGCTCGGAGTTGCAAGCAGTCGAGTCATGAAGATCAAAAGGCAGCCAAGCCAGTAATAGTTAAAGAGCCAGTTCATCTTGAGTTTGGGAGCTAAGACTCCTAGATTTAAGGAATTATTTGGAGACTTTAATTGTATAAATAAGGAGGCCTAGAGCATCATTTTGAATTGGATTTTTGATATAAAATAACTAGGCATTTTTGAGTTCAAGACTTGTGGAAGACATTGTTATGTAATTTTCTGATATGATATGAGAATGAGCATTTCCTTGATCCATCACTAAGTTGACTCAGAGGGCTGAAGCTCTTGGGTTAGGGTCCAAACCTAGTATCAAAGGCTCCTCTTCTTGTATTGATATGCTTAGTTGATTTCATAAATTAATGGTTGAATTATTTTTAGAATTACTTCATTGCAAGTAATTGTGGATTTGATTAGTTTGCTTCCATTTGTGCATTACTTTAGCAGTAGCTTAAGAAGATAAACGAATATTGAAACGTTGATAATAGGTATCTTTTGCCTCACTCCTCCCTCCAGGGACCATGGTTTGAGGAAGGAACTCCTATGCAACCCCAAAAAGATAGGATTATGATTTCTCATGGAATTTAGGGTTTTCTACTGCTTAGGCCAGTATTTTACCAGTTTTCAAGAATAGGATTTAATTGTCATTTCTAATATCTTCAGCCTTACATTAGATCTCATAAAGGTTTCACATTGTTATGCAAGTTTTCCCATGCATGAAATAGGAAACTAGATAATGAAATTTTGTTTTCTCTAGTTGATTGAAAATATTTCTTGTTTGACATGATTCATAGATAAATGTCAGTGATTGATGCAATGTAGGAGTTTCAGTAGTGCAGAGAGATCTCATGACCTACAACCCCATCCAAACCTCATCCATCCATTATTATCACTTTTTCCACTAAGTCCCTCACCCAGTTCATCATTCCATAAGAACATTTCTCCATCTTGTTGACCAAATCTAACCATCTCAAAAACTCTATTTTGAGCTCTAAAGGAGTCCTAGCCACTCCTATTGCTCTTGGTCGGATCCTTAGGAATACAGGGGATCCTATAGGAGCATTAGGAAATCATGTAGGAGGCATTAGGACATCCTGTAGGTCAACTTGTAGTGGCTTGTTTTGAAGCCGAATTGTGGAAAAAGCATCTAGGAAGATAGGAGAAGACCCCTACTTACCTCCCATGCCATCTGACCATTCACCATCATCCGTAATTCACCTACCACATCACTAAGAGGATTTAACATTCACATTTTCACACAAAAAAAGGCAAAAAGGAAAAAGGTGTTATTGTGTTCATTTACATGCAAAACAATAGAATGTTTTGTTATTTCAAATTGCATGCCTAGGATAGTAGGATTACACACATGTTAACTTAGCATTATTTTGAAGAAAAGACTCTTAGCAGTAGTTAGATGAATGGTGTGTTTAAGCATTTGATCTCATTTTTTTCTTACTACAGTAGACAAGATTTCAGTTAGTGTAAATTTCCCTTTTCCTCATTGGTAATCAAGCTTCTTCTGAATCAATAGAAGGTTGGTTTGAGAAACCATAGTGGTCTATCATCAGCTTAGCATAGACAAAAAACGGACCCATCACATCTACTTGTGTATACAACACTCTCACCTCCAAGTTGATAAAGTAAAGTTGGTAGCTCTAGGAGTTGCAACATTCTTGCTGCAATACTGGTGCTCACCACACCCTAAGTCTCATAAGCGAATATCGAGTGAACAATGAGTAGATGTTCACCTAGAAGATAGAGTCATTAAAAGAAAAAAACACCATCCATGTGTAGAGCACTTAGTTAGCGGTCACGGTTGCAGAAGCATGCAAGAGAATGCCGGAGTTGCACATATTTGAGGAAGCACCATTGGAGGCCAAGATTAGAAAACTTACCATGGGAGTGCCCTGTGCCAAGGTAGAGGTGGCTAGAGTTTAGTTTGAGATGAACATGAAAATCACTGAATTGGATTGAAGTCACAACCTTCAACTCTGCCCGATGTTAGGGAACAATGCAAAGTCGCTGTTAAAGATGGAGTTGCTATGGTGGATGTCATAGTTGTGGATTGCACTGTGCTATTTGAGCAAGCCATGGAAGTAGTAACGAACCTGTAGGAAGATCCCACCCTGCAAGTATTAAATATAGATGTTTGTGAGCTCTAGCAGTAATACGATGAAGTAAGGGCGACAACGCGCACTGTTACTATAGCACAATGCCTCACCAAGATACAGGAGCCTAAGTAACTCCTTACACAGGTGGAAGTAGCGCAAAAGAAAGAGGCAGTCCTTAAGGCTAGGTTGGGGCCTTGGTTGGATGAAGCCTACATAGTCTTGACCAACATATAGAAAAGTTGGAAAATTTGCAGAGTATGCAGTAGTAGATCAAGCGAGATAGTGAAGCATGAACCACAAAGCAACTAGTAGAACAAGTCAAGCAGGAAGCCACACTGAGCATGATTGAAGTAGCGATTGCAAAAGTGGAGCTGGGGGGTCTTCACAACAAGATCTCCATGCCAATTGAGTGACTCGATGGCGAGTCACAATCTTTGTGTTGGGGGCCTATTGGGATGGGGTCCCCTGGGTCAAGTTTTGGGGCAAAAGCCTAAGTTTTGTTGTAAAAAGATGTAAAGTCTTCGCAAACTATGTTCACGGAGCACACAATTAATTAAAGAGTAAAAAAGGGTTTTACCCTATTTTATGTAAGTTGAGTCAGCTTTTGAAACTCTACCCATGGTCCGCGGACCATGGGATTGTATAAATAGGCATGTCTTAGAGATTCTAAGGTAGGAAGCATCATGGAGGGATAGAAGTTGTCTATGAGTACAAATGAAGGGGTTTAAGATAGCGTAGAAGGTAGAAGAAAGGCTCTACAACTGTGTGCATAGGGGCCTAGAGTAGAGTTCATAACTGAGTGCGGTGACCCCTGTAGCTGAGCATGCAAGGAAGTCTTGAGTCTGTAAGCTTAACTGAATATCAATAAAGAAGATTGGTGCAGAAATACTTGTGCTTTATCTATTATCTTTTGTTATGTATGAATGTGCTTTATGCTGTGATGAATAATTTTTTTATAAAATAATGATGTATTGATGTGCGACTTTACTAGATCTACAATGTTATCTGAACGTAATTGATGTTAAGTTCTTACACAAAGATTATATTGTTATATGTTAAAAATATCGAACACTTAAGTAGATCTGAGTAAATATTGGGTTAAGAGTAATCTATGATGTGCGTAAGTAGCTAATTCACTTGTTTAGGATTTGCGAAAGCTAGTCGTAGAACTTTGCAGAGGTCTAGAGGCTGATAAAAGGAAGTTACATTGATAATCCATAAGGGCTTATCGATTTACACGAAGACAAATATAGGGCGCAAACAACATCACACTGATCTTTGGGTGTGGAAACATGGTTCCAACATCCCCCCATACTACTTTGGGTGAGACTTAAGTTTGTGCTACTCGAATTGATGCCGAAAGGGCCAATAGTGTAGGGATGTATTTAGTGGAACAAACTCTGAACCTAGGTTAGGACCCACTAAGCCAATTGTCAACCAAAGAGTTTGACTTGACAACCACCCTGGGACTAACTCCCCTAAAAAATTGTCTAGAGGCTACAGACCTTGCTTGCTTTGCTGAATGAGAAAATTGCTTAGATAGGCCCAAAAGACACCCAGTGCCTATCCCTATCTTAGAAAATTGCGTAGTTTTTCTAGCCAGCCCTTTCGACAGTAGACCGATTGCTCACCCAGAAAATTGCATAGTTTTCATGAGCAAGTCCTTTACTGCCCAGCAGTTCGCTCAGCTCGTAAACTGTGCAGAGGTGACTAGCAAGCCAACCTCCCAGCATCAGCATAGTTTTTCTTGCCAGCATCTCCTGCTAGCCGACTGACAATTCTCTCCAGGAATTGCACAATTTTTTCTGCCAAGCTCCAGCAGCTGACTCCCAGTTCCCTCCAAGAATTGCGCAGTTTTTGCTACCAATCTCTCGACAGCTAACTGCTAGTTCCCCTCAGGAATTGTGCAATTTTTTCTACCAGTGATCCAGAAGATGATTTCCAATTCCCCTCAGGAATTGCGTAGTTTTTTTTGCCAAGCTCCCACTGCTCACTCGTTTTGGAAATTGCACAGATTTTGCTTGCCCAACCTTTTTGCAACCCAGACCATTCCTCTGAAAATCTGCGCAGCTTTTTCCTCCAGCTAAGCCAAACCTCATGGACAGTCATTTTCAATCTGGATTGCCAATCTTCATCACCCTATGACTCCTACATAGTTTTCATCGACAACTCCCGTAGCCTCCATCCCGCCTCGCAACCTTGTCACCTCTCCTGGTCACCTGCATCTGAAATGATCATGCATTATGGTAGACTAGGAGGTTTATGGGTTTGATGTTGTCTTGTCATGAGTGACTGTAGACATAAGTACACAAATATACATGGTGAAATGATGGACGTGATGAACAAAAGGAGCACACATGCAGAAGGATAGGTTCACCAACAGACAAACAGATGATGCATGCAAAGAGATGTGGTTTCAAATGGATGATCATGAAAAGATGTGTTCATGGACAGACGAACGAGCAAACATGCAAGATGTGTTCATGAACGGATGGATGGATGAACATGCACCTTTTGTAAATAAATGAACTTTTCAAGCTTACAAACATACAAGAAAGGAGCAATGTGTGAATACAACATCAAGCGAACCATTGACCATCGAAGACTCCACGCATTTTTCCATACGGAGGTGAAGCTGTGACACACCATGAAGACATCCATCACCAAGCAACACTGAAGCTCCACATGCACAACAACAACAACACGAATGTACCAGCACTCTCATGTCAAGTCATGTCATGAGGGCCATACTGTCAATCAGTGTAATGTAATGTGGAAGTCCAAGAGACCCACTTGTTGTACGAAGAGTCATGTAAAGTTGAAAAGTCATGGAAGTCAAACATTCATGGGGGTAGTCGAATAGCCACAAGGGTCAGTTTCACCCTTGGCTATAAATACCCTAGCATTCGTACATGCAAAGGAATTTTCACCTCAGCTCCTCCCACATAGCCTTGAGGGTCTGTAATCTTTTCTTTGATGAGTAAGTAGTGGCTCCAATGCTCCGCACGCAGGGTTAGTGATGTAGGGTGTAACAATGTCTCTTGGAACTTTCGCTTAATTTAAAAGCGTGCTAATAGGCCAACACGTTTTCACACATGTAGTGTAACTGTTCTAAGACTAATCTTTGACACTTGTAATGCATGTTGCTTTAACCCGTGTTTAACACTTGAACTAATTCAATTGCTGTAATACATATATGTTAATGAGAATTTGTTGTATATGTTGTTAAAGCTGTATCGCCCATGTAGATTACTCTCTCGGACATCATACAGGCCTTTCATATAAAACTTGTTATAACAACCATTGTACACGCATGGACTAATCCGTTGAGTGTTATATGTGTTATCTTCCCTTGCGTGTTGTGATTGCTGCATCTGTGTGGACTATTCTATCATAAGTTGTGCATGTCTTGTTGTGTTGTGTGTTCCTAGCAGAGTTCAGACTTCTCCCAACTGACTTGGGACTCACTCCCACCCTCTCCCTCTATAGTGAAAGAACCATTGATACGAGTGACACTTACAATCACTAGGCATGCGAACCTCACTTCTCAAAAGACGAAGCAGACCACTCTTTTGTGTTGAAAAGAAAGATTTGAGGAAAATCTTTAAGATAATGACAACCAGGCCATCGTATTGGATGGGACTCCCACACCAAACGATGTGAGATCTAGTTGGGAATTCAATCGGCGTGATCCCTTGAATGTTGGTGGGTCTGGCACCATCAACATTTTTGGTGCTAGAAGGAGGGCCAAATGACAAGTTGAGTCCTCACATCTGTTTTGAATCTATGCATATATTTCATGACTAACTACAGAGTTTCTCTTCCGGAGTGTATGTCTTATGGAAATGACTTCATTATCTCGGAGAAGCTCTCGAAGAACATTTCACATAAAACATACAATGGTGGAGGCTACATAGCCTTGGTTAGGCATGCGGTCGGTGTTGTAGGCTCATGTGAAAGACATGGAATCTTTGAAGAATACATTACCTGCGCATTGTTCATCTATATGCTTCGAGGGCACCTCATGCACTGGTGTGCCACACTACCTGAAAAATCTATTCGTTCTCTTTCTCATATGGTCGCAGAGATAAACCGTGCTTTCAATCACTTTAATCGTAAGGCACTCAACAAAGAAATTCTGGAATTATAAAAATAACCTGATGAATCCATTGAATAGTTTCACACATTCTTTTGTAATCTTGTATACCAATTTACCGAAGATGAAAATGATTGGAAATTTATCGATGGAAGATTTGAGTATCTTCTTTACATATCTAAAAATCCATAATTCTTGAAATCATTCAAATCCCTCTCAACATACCTCGGAGATGGAGTTGCGCAATCATAGGCAAGCACAATTGTGGTCACAAGTGACTATTTTCCTTCACTTCATCTAATATATCTACCACCACAGAGTGATGTGGGAGAAAATGTAGACACATATTTTCAACTTTCACATCCTCCAACCCCACCTGCTCTTGATATCTACTCAGATTTGGCTTGCAAGCCTGTTGGTTGTCACGTTGATTCATTCCCTCAACCTCTATCCTCGCGTTTTGTTGATCCTCCAGATTGTACTGTCTTGTGCTCTTCCGTTCCAAACTCCTCACCTGTTGTGAATGAGGATCAAGTTGACGATGGAGTTGGTGTTATGCAACCAACCTGCACCATCATTCATGATGAGTGTGTGCGGAAATATAAAGAAGAACCTGCGGTGAAGGATGAATCCCTTCCATCAGTGCCTCACCCACTCTATCCTAACATCCCTTGTGATTCTATCATTGTTGATTTCCCCTATGAAAACTAATTCCCAGATGTTCCTACTTCCGATCATTCATAGGACATGTCGGATGTCAAACTATCATTACATTACAAATACCACACATCTTCGTCCAAAAATCTATCCAATCTGTCATCTATCATTTATGAAAACACAAAGGGTGAACATCCTTGCTTCGCATTTACCTCTTTGCACAATTCATCAAATCATGAGGATGCTGACAAACATCCTGAATTTTTAAGATCTTGGTTTTTGTGATCTCTTTACTTCTTCATGCAATCACAATGTTGACTCAATTGTTGTTAATCTGTATAAGACATTGGTCTAAGATGATATATCTGTCGATGAAGTCGAAACCCCCCAGACTATCGAGGCACTTTAGCCCAAGCTGATGATTATGTCAGGTCCTCCCTGTCCTGAGGTTGATTTTGCTTCTGATCAGGAAATTTTTGAAACACACAAGGCTCCTCATCACTCTCTACTTTACATTCAAGATCAATATAACATTCAGATTTCACTTCCTCCACTTGAACTACATGATCCCATCGCTCATGCATTGGAGGAATCTTGCACAACAAGCACACTTGCACAACATAAGTGGTCTACCTTTCTCATGTTTGCTTGCATGTCACAATCAAGAGAATGCATACAATCAACATCTGCATGCAATGTAGCACAACATCATGGAAAGTCCACAGACTGCATGTCATGTGATTTCACTCATTTTTTTCTCTGTGGACACTTGTAAGCACAGAGTGTGTCTGTCTTCATTGTTGTATCTTTCACATCTGCTGGTTTGCACAACTGTGTTGTTCACGAATCATGCCTTCACCGACATCGGTCAACCAATGCTTCGGTGGATGCATTGAAAGTATCACTTCACATGAGACGACCCATGCACTGTTAGCTTAGGAGTAGTATTTGCTTTGAGTTGTTTTCTTGCATGCATGTTTGCTTCTTTCTTTGTGTGTTTGCTTGCTTTCTTGTTTGTTTTCTTACTCGCTTTGCATACGCATTTGCTTCTACTTCATATTTTGATTTTTGGTTTGTTTTCTTGTTTATGTCTGTAGGTTAGTTCACATGGACCGTGTGAAACTCTTAAAACAAGCTAGGTGAAGTACATGAGGACTTTTATAACTATCAATACTTGGTTACCTGTCATGCTTCCTGTTATGTAAGAACTTCTTACCTTCAGTCCATGATACATCGATGGAAAATACGTACACGGTCTAGGAGAAGCTTGGCCCACACATGTACTAGCTGCATTCACTTGACGGGAGGGTTGGAAACCTTCCTCTCAATTTCCAAGATCTCAAGCATTATTTACAGTAGGCTGGGTCACGCCCCGTGCCATGTACATAGTCTGCTTGTTGCTTGTTGTTTTCATTTTGTTTGCCTTTCTTACTATCTTTGTTCTTATTTTGTTTGTTTTGCTTACTATTTTCATTATGTTTATTTTGTTTTCATGATACATTACTATTTTTGTTTCCGGAAATAAGTGTTGTCAACTACTACATTCTAGCTTTTGAATACAGTACGTGGCTGAGATTTGAATAAACTTCTGACACTGCAACACTTGGCCAGTCTTGTGTCTGTCTTCTCTGTGCTTGGTTATAACCTTTGGACAATGAATTATTGACGGAAAATACAAGCCAGCTGCAAGGGAAGTTTTGGTCCAACCATGAACCTATGTCCACACTGGGAAGCCCCATGCCTACACTCATGCTTCTGCTTTGCGTGTTCAAGCTCATCCAACTAGTAGAAATAGAGAAGGGGAAAATATAAATGAGCAAACCTGTGTCAGAGGTCTTACATGCTTCTCTTAAGGAACAACCTATTCTACTTTGAATAAGTCAAGATCCCTCATCCACCCCAAAAATAAATAAGTGCCTATGCACAGTCCTCTTGAAAAATACAAAGGAGAAAGAAGAGAAAGGATTTCTGCATAGAGAGGTGAAGCATGTAACTCCACTGGGGTACTGACCAGGGTCACTAGCAGTGGAACAATGTGTGTGTTCTTGCGTGACTCCGTCGGGGTACTGTCCAGGCCTTGCTAGCAGTGGAGAAACACTAGAGATGAAAATTTATACTCTGAAAATATTCAACTCGCGAGCTAAACTACCCTTCCCAAATTCGAAACATTGTGACCAAGTTGAAATTTTGATTGTGTTTGACTGAGTTGGAAAAAGGTGAACCACGTATGTCCATGAGGTAAGTGGGGAGTTCGGAGTAACCCACAGAACGATTCAATACTCCTTGAAAGACCAAGGCCTCGTGCTATCAATGAACCAAAATAGAGAAGTTGGAGCTCTACTAGTGTGTTGCCAAGTGTTGTAGTGGCTCTAATCACCCTCCAAAATTTTGTCCTAAACCCAATTTCGGAGCCTCCTTTGAGAGTTTCACTTGATGACTGCACACACTCGGGTTCACTTAGTGAGCTCGTGTGAGTATTCTCACCCACCTTGCTTGATCATTTCACCCAAGATTTTGCATGTTGATGTCAAAGTCATGCTTGTGACCATGTTCTAGTTATACTCAAAGTCTTTGCTTTGTACTTGTGTTCACCATTAAAACATCTATCACACTCACACTTGAAGTCACATTCATTGTTTCACTTGTGGCTTATACCATTGGTTAGTCATGTTGAGCATGTTTTTTTGGATGGTTTGATTCGTCTCATCATCAGGTCAGGTAAGTGTGTCTTTGCAAGATCACGTATGCATATTTCGCTCGTTCACACACTTAGTCACTTTGTTGAAGTTTTGACGACTGAATTCCCTCTGACTGTCATACTATCAACCCACCATCGACTCAATCGGCTGTCACCTAGAAAAGCGCAAAAGCACTAAGCAAGCCATTTCAAGATGCGATGTTCGCAAGAAAATCAATCAACCTTCATACTGGTCAATGAAGAGTCTAACCCGGCAGCCACCCCAGGACTGACTCCCCTCAAAAATAACATAGAGGCTGTCGACCTTGCCCGCTTCACTGACTGAGAAAATTGCACAGATAGGCTAGATAGACACCCAATGTTTGTCCCCATCTCCCTCATAAAATTGCACAGTTTTTCCAACAGGCCCTCTCGTTAGTCGATCGGTTTCTCACTCAGAAAATTGTGCAGTTTTCATGAGAAAGTCCTCTACTTCCCAACAATCCACTCAACTCAGAAACTGTGTAGAGGTGACCAGAAGGCCATCCTCCCACCGTCAGTATAGTTTCCCCCTCCAACAAATCCCCACAATCGACTAATAGTTCCCTCCAAGAATTGCATAGTTTTTGCTGCCAAGCCCCAACAGCTGACTACTAGTTCCCTCCAGGAATTGTAGATTTTTTCCTGCCAATCTCCCAACAGCCGACTACCAATTCCCCTCAGGAATTGCATAGTTTTTATTGCCAGTGACCGAGCAGCTAATTGCAAGTTCCCCTCAGGAATTGTGCAGTTTTTGCTGCCAATATCCCGTTGCCCGCTTGTTCCAGAAATTATGCAGATTGTGCTTGCCTAGCCTTTTGGCAGCCCAGACAGTTCCACTCAAAAACTACACAGTTTTTTCCTCCAGTTGAGCCATACCTCATGGATAGTCACTATCGATCCGAATTTCCCATCTTCATCACCTAGTGACTCTTGCACAATTTTCATTAGCCGTGCCCAGAGCCTCCATCCCGCCTCGCAACATTGTCACCTATCTCGATCACCTACATCTGAAATGATCATGCATCATGGTAGACTAGGAGGTTTATGGATTTGATGCCATTTTGTCATGAGTGATTGCAGACATAGGTACATAAACAAACATGGTGTGACGACAAACGGGATGAGCACAGGGAGCACATTCAGAAAAGATTCACCAACGGATGAAAAAACAATGCATGCAAAGAGATGTTCTTGTGAATAGATGATCATGCAAATATGTGTTCATGGACGGACGGATAACAAACATGCAAGATGTGTTCATGAATGGATGGATGGATGAACATGCACCTTTCACAAACAGATGAACCTTTTAGTATTACAAACATACAAGCAAGGAGTAATGTGTGAATGAAACAACAAGCGAGCCAATGACCATCGAAGACTCTGCACACTTTGCCATGCGGAGGTGAAGCTGTGACACACCATGAGGACGTTCATCACCCAACAACAATGTAACTTGACATTCACACCAACAACAACACATATGTACTAGCACTATCATGTCGAGTCATGTCGTCGATATCTCTATTTTGGGCCATGCTATCAATAAATGTAGTGTAACTTGTAAGTCCAAGAGACCCACTTATTTTACGAATAGTCATGTAAAGTCGAAAAGTCATGGAATTCAAATAGTCATGAGGGTAGTTGAACAGCCACAAGGGTCAGTTTCACCCTTGGCTATAAATATCCCCTTAGTTGTACATGCAAAGGACTTTTCACCTCAGCTCCTCCCACATAGCCTTGAGAGTTGTAATATTTTGTTTGAGGAGTAAGTAGTGGCTTCAATGCTTCACATGTTTGGTTAGTGATGTAGGGTGTAACAATGTGTCTTGGAAATTTCGCTTAATTCAGAATCCTGCTAACAGGCCAACATGTTTTCACACATGTATTTAACTGTTGTAAGACTAATATTTAACGCTTGTAATGCTTGTTTCTTTAACTTATGTTTAACACTTGAACTAATTCACTTGTTGTAATACATATATGTTGATGAAAATGTGTTGTGTATGCTATTAACATTGTCTCACCTATGTAGACTACTCTCTCGAACATCAGACAAACCTTTCAGATAAAACTTGCTATAACAACTGTTTTACTTGTTGTAACACGATTAGTTTTGATCAACTTTATGATCAAAGGATTTTAAATTTATGCATTAAATTGGGATTAATTGATAAATAAATTAATGAGGGTCAACACTTTAAAAATGCACCCTACCTAGCTTATTTGAAAAAATAAGGGATTTATTAAACCTTGGAAATATAGTTTATCCTAAATTTTTGGCAAAATGCTCCATCGAAGATTTAATGGGGACCATCAGCACCTTCCATTGAGCAACCCATCACCCCTCCACTCATATTTTCCTCCTCCCACTTATCCCTAAGTTTTAACACCCCCTTATACATTGCAAATATCCCTTTATGTGGTATATTAATCTCCCCCAGCCCCACTAGGTATCATGTAACGTCATAAGTTAACCCTCTGCCACCTCTCACTCCATCTCTGCGCATCTCCCAAGATCTGACATCTCGCATATGATTTCGACCCCCCTTCGCCATCCAAGGTTTACCGTTGGGGGGGCAGGGTCCGAAATGGGTGCTATACGAAACTGCACCCTCCCTAACGTGGTAGCCTCCCATCATTTTAGACCCCCATCAGGTGAAACTGATAACCACTTACTCCCCCTTAGAAAATTTATTTCTCCACCTCTCGATACCCCTCTCCTATCCATTGCAGTCCTCCACACACCTTTTGCCACATCGTTTTCCAGTTAACTCAACCAATCACATTCACTCCCCGTGTAAACCACCCTTCTTAATTACGTCAACTTTCACAACATTTCCCCGCCAATCAACCACTTCCACATATCTCCTCCTAGCTCATCCCACTCCCACTTATCATTCCATCCCATGCCTTCCTTCTACCTCCACATGATATGCCTGTCTCATGGTCAGCTGAAATTATGTTTTCTCCCTATAAAAAACAGTAATGTCAAACATTTCTTACAAAAAAACGAGAACGTATTTTTAGAAACTAAAAAATGGTTTTGTTGCTAACCTCCTCATGTACAAAAACCTCTCTCAGTTTTCTAACAAATGTTATGATTTGGGAGATACAAATGCATCTTTAAAGCCATATTTTCCATAAATTTCTTGTTTCAATAACCTTTTTGTAGAGCATATTGTGGATAATTATAAATGAATTATGGTAAAATGGAGGAGGTTTCTGTTTCTAAGATTCTATTATACAAAAACCTCTATTAGGTTTGTAATAAAGGTTATGATTTGGGAGATTCAGATGACTCATTGCAGGCATGTTTTCCCATATTTTCCTATTTTTAGTTAGTGTTTTCAAATGCGGTTTCCAAGTAGCTGGAAATGAATTTTCAAAAAATGAAAGAGGTTTTTTTTTCCAACATCATCAATTATGAAAACCCCTCTTCATTTTCTAAATCTATTATGCTCTAGAAGAAACAAAGGTATTACAAGACTCTATTTTTAAGAAATTTGAGAGGAAAAAACTCAAAAATAGTTAGTGACTTGGAGGCCACCTCATCAAATATGAGGTTCAATCAAATTCGAATTGCTCTTCATTATCAACAAAAATCCTCAAGGATAGTACAAGAAGTCTTCAAATAGTTTTAGTTACCTTTATTTGTGTTCTATTTTTGTAATACAATTTTCAGATATTTGTAATAGCTCTTGATATTTTTATTAGGATATTTTGTAATAAGTTGTATAAATACTTTATGAATTGAAGTAATAAGGGTTGGATTTTGATGCCAAGGCTCTTAAACTATGTAATAGCTTCTCTTTTAGAATTCTAATAAAAGCCTTCCGGCTCCAGTTATGGCAGAATTTTGTGTTTCTCGTATGTCTTTGTAGTGTTTTCATAACTTGTTTCTACATATGTTCAAAGAAATTGTAGGAAGGTATGGGTAAGGTAGATTAAGTCTTAATATTTCTGAAATTCCCTACAAAATCATAACCTTTAGAAAGAGATTAGCTTATTGGATTGTTTTTCCAACATAACTCCTCTTTCACTGGATTTTGCTTTATGTTTTCTGATAACCATTAAAATAGATTAGCTTATTAGACTATCTATCTGAAATAGCTCCTCTTGGAATCAGTTTCACTTTGGCCTTCTATTATCTTTGAATATGTTTTTGTTGGCCTGTAGAAATCTTCTACATGCATCTAAATTTCCCTAGTTATTATGTAGTCAGTCTGATTTCTCAATTATTAGGAATCCCCTTACATTCTTCTGCCATAATTCTTGAAAAATCTAAGTCATTCTATCAAGATTGAAGTTGAAACTTTCAGAAGGGACCCTATGAGAGAGGCCTTTAATCGTGATTAGGGATTATCACTAATCTCCAATCATCCCCAATTAAAACCATAAATCTGGCCATTGTGCTTCAAAGGCTGTTGTTCAGTGACAGGTGAACAACATTAAACAAAGCCTCGTAACAATTGAGGGAGCCCCCTTTGGTTCAAGGGCCATCTTGAACCTAAAGGATGGTTGAGATGGTTTCCTAGCGTAGTTTTTGTAGCCAAGGACTACCTACGGGAAACAGGTACAACAGTACTCACGAAAACTAATATGCTGAGTGTTATATGTGTTACCTTCCCTTGCATGTTGTGACTGCCACATCTGTGTGGACTATTCCGTCAGAAGCTGTGCATGTCCTATTGTGTTGTGTGTTCCTAGTAGAGTTGGGACTTCTCCCAACCAACTTGGGACTCACTCCCATCCTCTCCCTCTACAGTGAAAGAACCATTGACACAAGTGACACTCATAATCACCAGGCACGGGAACCTCACTTATCAAAAGACAAAGCATACCACTCTCTTGTGTTGACAAGCAAGAGTTGATGCAACTATTTAAGATAATGGAAACTAGGCCATCATACCAGATGGGACTCCCACACCAAACCATGTGAGGTCTAGTTGGGACTTCATACTGAGATGATCCCCTGAATTTTGGTAGGTCCAACACCATCAACACAAATCCATGAAATATCTCACCTCATCCACACTCTTAGGATCTACCCACTCCATGGTGGCCCTTATCTTCTCTAGATCTACTACAATGCCTTCCTTGGAGATAGCATGTCTCAAGTAGTGCACCTCAATCTGAAAGAAACTACATTTGTTGAGCTTAGAATACAATTAATTCTCCCTCAACAATCTTAGTATTGTTTCTAAGTGCTGGACATGTTTTTCCTAATTTTTAGAATATACTAGTATATCATCAATGAACACAATAACAAACATATCCAAAGACGCAACACACTATTCATAAAACAAATAAATGTATCTAGAGCATTAGTTAATCCAAATGGAACAAAAACAAACTCATAGTTCCCATACTTAGTCCTGAATGCAATCTTGTAAATTTCCTCCTCTTTGATGCATACTTCATGATATCTGGATGTCAAGTCAATCTTCAAGAACACTTTTTCTCCCTTTAGTTGATCAAACAAGTCATCAATCCTTGGCAAAGGGTACATGTTCTTGATAGTCACTTTGTTCAACTTCCTGTAATCAATGCATATTCTGAGAGTACAATCTTTCTTTCTCAGAAACAATATTTTTGTGCCCCAAGGTGATACACTTGGCCTAATGTATCACTTGTCCAACATTTCCTTTAGCTGCAATTTTAACTCAACCAACTCAGGTGTGCTCATGTTGTAAGGTGGTCTAGATGCTAAAGTTTCCCCTGGCACTAACTCAATCAAAAAGTCTACTTCCCTATGAGGTGAAAACTTTGTAATGTCCTTAGGAAATACATCTTGAAACTTTTGTAACACTAGATACTTTTTCAACACATTTGCATCCTCAACCTCCTTAGCACTACGAATAGCTTGCACCCTTTCCCACGGCTACGCTTTTCTTGCATAGTTGTCACCATGCTAATTGATGTGGCCTTCTTCTTACCTTGTAAGACTCTTGGTTCTCCATTAGCATAAAAAAACTCAATAGCTTTATCATAGCAGTCAACCTTGGTTCTATGTAGATACAACCAATCCATGCCCAATAACATATTGTATGAACCCAATGGTAATACATTCAAATGTGCTACTGTAGGCATACTATTCAAATCATATGCACAAGCGCTTACCCCATGATGCACTTTCTGCTTTGTACCTATAGCTAGCTGCACTAACCAAGAATCTACATGCAACTCCTTATTCAAACCACACTTATCCATCAGGTCAGGACAAACATAGCTATAATTAGATCCAAGGTCAATCAAAATAGAAATAAGTTGATCATAAATCTTACCATCCATATCGATGATATATTCCTGATGCTCTACATATTTTTTATCTAAGGTTGCATAAATATGTGGAATACTCTGACCAACATCTCCAACAATCTGTGCCTCATGTGCACTGTATATCATAGGTCTACCACTTGAAGTGCTACTACCTACCTCCCCTTAAACATTCATATCCACACTCTTTATATTTCTTCTTGATTCTTGCATCTGACATCCTTGGCTTCACTTGAATCCATCCTCTTCTTTTCAATGAAGAGAGGTGAATGATCTACTCCCCCTAAGTAGATTTTCGTCCTTTCTCCTCCATACCTTTCTTTCATTTTTTTTTTTCTCCATTAAAGGACTAATGTGGTTTCTTTTACTTTTATCAGGGCTTGGTTGACCAATTACACATCTTTTAGCATAAAATAAAAATCCATATTATTATTATTTTTCCGTTAGTGGTTGAGTTTCTTCTTTTCTTTACTCATTCTAAGAGAGAAACCTTATCTTTCCATACTTGCATTTAGTTTCCTTATGCCCAAATTTCCACAATTATATAATTCAACATAATTTAAGAAGGCGACAGAGGAGTTGTGATTCCTCGCAACATTCCTTCATATCCTTTATTGATGCTCATATGTCCATTCTTTAACCTCCTATCTGTCCTGTGGTTATTGATACTCAACACATTTTGATTTCTTGTATAATATCTACACTCTATTTTCTTACACCCATAATTCTTGCAAGAAAAATAGTAGCCATTAAAAATATTATGACACCTAGGGATCTATTTGATTTAATGATTTTTTCTTTGAGGGGGAAGGACCTTCAATGGTTCTTCACTGGTTCTTTGTAGATGTTCAAATTATTGTTATGAACAATTTTTTGCTACTACTATTTTTTAGTTCCTTTTCTTCACTACTACTACTTGCAACTTTGTTCTTTATCTTTCTTTGTTGCAACTGTTTCTTAGGGTTAAGATTCACCCTTTTTTTCCTACTATTACATTATTCGTTGTTTTTATTGTCCAACACTTCCTTTAGATATATTCTTGTTGGATCCTTTAATTTCCCGAGCAAGGGTGATTGATTCCTTGAATTCTTTTTTCTAAAGGCTTGATTCTTCTTTGAATCCCATACTAGTCTTGATGAGAGGAGATATTTGACTGTTGAGAATCTCATACAAGATCTTGGTACTTCTTTTAAGATTATGATATCAAGATAACTGATCATTAGCTTTTTCTAAATCATGCCTCAATGATACTATCTGAGCTTTAAGGCTCTCATAGTAATCTTCTCCTTCATTCAACTGATTTGTCAACACTTCATTCATTATGTTTACTTCTTCTTGCTCAGTATTAAAATTAACAATTATTTTTCTCTATTCATCATTCTCGAGTTCATATTTTTGCAACTAATATTTTTGCTTTAGATTTTTTTTGAAATCTCCTTGATCTTGTCTAAGGTAGAGATGAGTTTCTTTCTAAAGTAGATATTATCATCTAGATCTTTGTCTACCCTATCATTGATACTAACAAATTCACAACCAATATATATTTCACCTTCAAATCCTTCTCCATCACTATGAGGGATACACTCATTTTCGTCTTCAGAAAAATAGTCATGGGATTTTTTCTCATTTTCCTCGTGGAGTGTTCTCTCCTCTTCCTGAGTGGTATATTTATTTGTTATTTCTATAACAGGAGGTCTGTAATGATCCCTCCCACCCACTCAGACCCTCCAAGCTGGATGGGAGGTGTTACTTTTCCAAAACCTAAATTCCATGATCTTATCACGGAAACGGGGTTACAGAATTTCTCCTTTCCCCAAAGTTAGTAGAATTAACTTTGGATAACATCATTTCTTTTATCTCATCAAGATATTTCCAAAAATATAAATTTATCTCAATCCAACACCTAGATAAAAAATTATGCATATTTGAAGTTTTCCCTTAAACCCCTTGCCACATCAATAAGGCTCTTACCCATGTGGTGCCCACATGGAGTCTCCATGTCACTTAGGTTTTATCATAACACCAAGCCATTTGTAGGGCACACTAAGCAAATTTCTGCAAGCTATATCATTTGGAAGATTATGGATGATCTCTTCCCCTTGTCAGAGTGCTAGCCTCTTTGACCTATGCAACATGGTGCTGGATTTGTCCTGAAATAAAATAAATTAAACAAAAGGTCCAAATAATCTAATATTAACATCTTAAATAATTGAAAATTGTGAGAAATCAAATATGGTACAAAACAAAAGTTGCTTATAATCAATATATGGCTCAATCCACCATTTTTGAATTACAACCTATTATTTGTATGGATGGAAATGTTTTTAAAAAATGTAAATTCATCTTAATGGAAATCCTAAGTGAAAACATAAATTCGTCATCATACAAATAGTTAAAATATGATTCTCCCAGAATACTTATATGAAAATTAGTCAATACTAATACAATGCTTTCCATTGTGCTAAGTCCAAAATCATGAACCTGTTACTTATAAAAAATATAGTGAGAGATCAATTGCAACACAATGAGATCAATCAGAACACTAATCGACACTCTCCTAATAGAAATCATGAAAGAGGTAATCACTTGGAAAATAATGCAGCAATAATGAGGACTAATATATAGTGAAATTTGAGTGACAGGTTTTTTACTTACTTAAGGACTTAATCTTAACTTTAACATGAGGAAAGATGTGAATTTCTTGAAATGGATTTAATTTAACTTATTTTTAATAAAATTTGAGCCTTATAAAAAGGCTACATTGGATGGTAGGGGTTTAACTTGGTCCAAAAATTAATTTGAAGAAAATATAAACCTTATAAAAGGGCCATCTTTGATGGGTAGCATCTTGACCTGCTCTACAAATTACTCATGAAGAAAATTGTAACCTTATAAAAATTCGATGCCATGTTGGATGAGCTTAATTTGTTTTCAAGGAAAATTTTTAAATAATTTAATTTTACAATTATTAAAAAATGTGAAGGTCGGAAATGATTAGTACCTTCCCACATTTTGTGGATGGGGATTTCTCTTACTTTGGTAACTGCTTGTGATGTGTTTTTACTTAACTTGATTAGGTTCTTCTTTCACTTGATTATTATTAGTGTTCTGTTCATCAAACAACTACCAAACCATAAAGAACAATAAGACAAAGGACACAAGATATATGCGATCAACCAAGGCAAAAACCTCTCCAATTGAAAGGAAAACTTGCTAAAATTCTTCTCTTCCTATAGGCCTTTAATTGAAAAATTCCAAGACCTTTGACCCTTGACCAAGACCCCCCAAGACCAAGTCAAATCTTACTTCCCTACTTATTTTTGCAATTCTGACTTCCAACAACTTCTTCTACAATTTCGACCTCCCAGCAGATTCCTTTGCAACTTCGACTTGCCAAGCAGATTATTTTGCAACTTTGACCTACCTAGCAGATTTATTTGCAACTTTTACCTACCCAGAATATTCTTCTACAACTTCAACCTACCGAGAAAATTCTTCTGCAGAAACCTTAACCCTTGCACGTGAGAGAAATATTGGTGTATTCTTGCTTCTTCCTTCTTCGATTAGGTGGATTCTCTCTCTTACATAATTAGAGTTCCAAATAGCTCTTGATTTTTGACCTAACTTCACTTTTGCACCTAGAATTCTACTTTTGCAATAGGAGCCCTAATTTCTTCGCATGTGTGGAGAGTATTAGCCAATAAACAATCCAAAAAACTCGACTTTATTTTCCTCCTTCGTCCTCTCCTTCTTTCCACTTCTTTTCTTTCTTGTGATCGAATTTGAGTATGTGAAGTATTTTTTTCCAAGTGATGTCGAGGTATCCTTTATCTAGGTTTCACATTGGGTTGAATTGGTCCTTTTAGGCTGACATGTCTCTCTATGTAGGTTGACTTGATCTTTTCATAATGAATAGGCTTTGGAGGGTCTTTTGACTAAACATTGACTCAAATAAATACTTTTTACAATATGTAACATGCCCAAATGGGGCCTCAATACATGACAATGACATTCTTGACTTGTAGACTCAATGACAAGCCCTAGAGGCTCACAATGGGAGATTGAACTATAGATTAAATTCCCTTGAGCATGAAACCCATGCCTCAAGAATCACTTTGGGTCCATGTAATAAGTTTGTTATTTCGTTTATGTGTTAAGAAGGTATTAAGGGATATAGGGGATAAGATGGTTAATTTTCAATACCCATCCCTTAAAATCCTATAAGGAGATGGTGTGTCTTATTTTATTTTCATAATATTTCAACCACAAGCTCTCTTGTGAGGATCCCCTTGAAGGGAGGGTTGTTACATCATATTTTGTCATGCCTCCTACACTTCCTTGTGTCATACCCCTAAGTTCTTGAAAAATTGGCAATCATGCAATGTACCCATCCTGATATACAGTTCAAATCCTCCTTGAAACACTGATGGAAACATGCCTTCAGCCTTCCCCGAAGAAGTAAGCTCTAAAACCCTAATTTCTTAGGACCAATGTGACTGTGACACTAGCAACTAGTGTTGATGACAAGTTTCACTATACTAGCCTCATGCTGCTAGCACGATTTTTACTTGGATACTCACGTTGGTCCCTAAAGGAAAGTTTTCCCAAAGAGGACAAGGAGCTTCATGGTATATAGGCTTCCAGAATGACGAGATGGAGGTTGTTCAGTGTGGATGTTGTTGAATTCTCCCAATATTTCCCTTTGATCTTATCCTTATGAGATACCTCCTTGAGATGAGGGCCTTCTCCTATATTTGGAGAGATACTAACTCCATTTCCCTACCTATATATTCATCCTCTCCCATTCCCAAGTGGTTGGTCTTTGGTTATTTGCACCCTTGTGCTGATATAGTGCCTGCATGATACTCATTTGGCTTGGAGAAGGAGTGTTTGGAGAACTTGAGCTTAGACTTGGACATTCACTAAAGGAGACCTTATTGACATCAAGGCTTGGTTGTATGCTTCCTCCTTTATTTCATTAATATATACAACTGTTGGTTCACTTTCCATAAATGTTTGTGTTAATGCATCCTTTATCTTAATGCTCCTTGATCTATTAAGTGGATTACTTTCGATTATGCTTGCTGTACTTGTTAGCGCTCAAATCTACCTTAGGCTGAAATAAGGTAAGACTCAAGGCCACATCAGACCATGCTCAGCCTCGTAGCTAGCCCTACGAGGACAGGAGAGGGCTCTCTCTAGGTCAAACTTGGAAAAAGATAATCGAAGAGGCTCGATATGACCGAATTGATGACTGATTTTAGGCTAGGTATGAAGTACAAAGACTGTGAAAATGAGTTTTTGAGGTTTTGTTGAATTCAAGGGAAAGGCAATTTTGGGTACGGGGATGAGGCATAGCTTTTGCAGAGGTCTACTTGGGGCAAGATAGGCGATTGTTTTTATGCCTTAAAGCAAGTGAGATGAATAGATCAGACTGGTGAGGAGCTAAGGAGAGCAAGGGAGTCTCAAGGATTCTCCTTAAACTGAAGAAAACATAGAAAA
>APFE030723694.1:234850-251179 GCA_000404065.3 Pinus taeda
TGAATGAATCATCTAGAATAGGTAAATAAGTGTCAAATCAACATAAAGTTCCATTAATTACATCAATAAGGGTGAAAAATCCCATCACAAGTCAAAACTGGTCAAACTGGCTTCATCTGTTGCGCTGAGGAGGAACACTGTGCCAAAAAACCCTATGCGCCGCACGCCTGAGCCCTGTGCGCCGCGCGCCTTTCCACCTGCTTTTGGGGCACTTCCCGGCATCCAAATTAAGCTCAGGTTGTCTTGTTGGAAAGCCCTGGATGTCTACTTTCTAACCCAAGTGGAATTTCCCAATTTGGTTCCCATTTGACCCTCCAAAACTTCATTCTCCCAGAAGTACTTCCTGTTGGTGCAAAAAGTGGCAGAAAGGTGATTCTCATGATGTTTTTGAGCCTTTTGGTCACCTAGAACTTGATGAAATGTCTTGGAAATGGCTAAGAATGTGTATTTCATTATGAAAATTCCAAAACTATAAGCCATCTATGATTTAGACCTCCCCATGTTATGGGTCGCGCACTGTGCGCTACGCGTAGAGCCAAAAAACCTGTTTCGCAAGCCAAAAATTTTGAAACGACAAAATTTTCTCCAAATTTTCCCAAATTTGGAGTGAAGGCCCTCCATCATGTATCATGCTCAACTAATGAAGCCTCGACCAAAACTCGAAGCGGATCAGGCCTTTTGCGTTGTTTTTGTGCTTTGCTCAAACACCTCTTGAGGATCTTCATTCTCGCTTTGCAAACATGCATGCGAGCCCAATAGTGAGTCTTCATGTGGCGAAGCACGTCTTTGTCCCTGTTTTCCTTCGCCAACAACTTCTCCAAATGAGTGTTAACCCAGATGAGCATTGACTCTCGATCAATAGGTGTCAAATCACTAGGTCTTCCTCGTGCCAATTCCCGGTCTTCCTGAATATTCCGCAACTCATAAAGTTCATGCTCATCCTCCAGCTGTTTGTTGCACTACTCCAAGTATTTGATCACCCATTTAGCCATCTACAATTTCTTTTGCAGTGACTCATTCTCGGCCCTTTTCTCTCGGATGATCTCCTTGAGCTCTGAGTTAGGAGAGCTAGCATCAATGTCAACGATATCTGTGTCCTAACCTCCTGAAGGACCCTCATCAACCATAGGTCTCTTACCCCTATCCTGAATCTATACCTGTGCTGAAGACGGAGGCGAGACCCCTTCCACATGATGTGGAGATAATACTTGCTCTGCTGATGATGTCAACGAGACCCCTTCCACCTTGGGTGGAGATAGTACTTGTCATGCGGCTGCAAATAAGGCCCTGTGGCGTTTTTGATATGTCACATATACTGGAGCATCAACATGCTCAGTCTCAGGAATATAAAAATACTGTGAAGGCCCTCCCTCATCATGAACTATCTCTGGAGGAGGCTGTAGTGCGGAAAAGAAATCACGGGAGATGAAATCCTCCCAAGCAATAACCTACTGTGCCAACTGATGCATCACTATGATTTTGATCAATGCATAGTGATATATACTCCTGTGCTGATGTGCTGGGCTTTTCCTCTGTACTAAAGGCACCATCCTCTCTATGTTATGACACATGAAAAATGGAATGTTCATCATACGTACCCGTGTGAAATGCATCAACAAACGAACATGGTACGCATAGAGACGTGAGAATTTTCCCACACAGCTGAAATACCGAACGATGAGTTTCATCAACGGTGCAAACTCATCTTTCAGGAATCTGAAAGGAAAAGGTGCGCTCAAGTGACTGATATACCCGGGCTTGATATATGGCTCATAGTAAAATCTGTCTAGCATCTGGCATTTGCTCCATTCCTCCCCTACATTTGGTATCCCGGTGGCCTGAGCAATAGTCTTGGGTGACAAGGTAAAATTCACTCCGGCAAGGTTTACATGACCATCCTGTAGATTAAGGACAAATAGACGGACTAGTTCCTAATGATGATGAGCTTTTGAGATCATCTCACAATATTGGAAACATGATTGGCGCCGAAAACAATCCATTGCAAGTGGACAAGCTTGCAATTGAGCCAAAGAGGTAGGCTCCTCCCTAACATGCTGTCCACTTTTGCCTCCTTTGTGATATCTCCGAGGCACATTAGGCACATTGACCTCCGGTGTAGTGTCACTATCATACTCCTGCTCATATTCGGACTCGGTCTCTGACATGTTCTTTTGGAAACAAGACAACTGGAATATTTATGTATGCTGATATAGAACTGTGTGCCAAAATTTGACTGTTGACTTTTTGTCTTTTTATCAAAATCCTGTGACCAAGGGGACATAAATGTACAAGGAAATTGTTAGGAGGGGAAAAGATTAGGGAAATGAGGAAAATGAAAACATTAGGAAAATGGGAAAATGGTAAAGAGAAGGGAAAGGGCATGGGAATTTTGAAATTTTTTAGGGTTTTGAAATAAGGTAGGGATTATATGGTTGTAGTAGAAGGGAGGGTTTAGGATTTTGAGAGAGGAAGTTGTAGGGTTTGATGAGGAGTTATTGGGAAAAAATATTGGGGAATATAGGAAATGGGAAACAAGGGAAATAAGAAACCTTGGCAACATGTATTTTGAAAACCCTACAACAAACTTGGCATTTAGATCCTTACAGCAACTTTGATGGACATAGAGGGTTTTTACACTTGGTTTTCATGACAAATATATCATAATTTCTTTATATAAACCATCCAAAAACCAAGAACAAGCTATGAGTGTAGGCCTACCTGCGAATTGATATGTGAGGAGAGGTTTTTTGATTGATTTTTAGGCAAGTCTGAGCATGAACTTGAATGCGCCGCACGCCTCACCCAACGCGCCGCGCGCTCTGGATGCGCCACGCGCGTGTTAAAATACATTAGAATTGTTTTTTGATGCACCGCGCACCTCTGATGCGCCGCGCACCTTGGAACTGACCCAAATTGCTCACGAACTTGCAAAATCGCCTTTGAATGATGCTCTTGGCTCTCAAAATGTGGAATGGGTTGCAAATGAAGAGAAATGACTTGATATAGCCTCCTTTTTTAATTTTGCTTAATGAAAACCCATTTTCTTATGTTTGGTTGTTGACACTTTTTCAAAATTAATAGGCTCTGACCTTTTTGGTTTCCCCTTTAAAATTGGTTGAAATAATGATTTTCTCTGATAATTTTTGCAGGGATAGCTCTGATATACTCTAGCAAAGGAGACCAAGGTTGCACTTGAATAATTGAAGAACTGAAAATTTTGACAATTTTTACAAAAATGAGGTGGTGACTTATCTTCAAGACAGAGTTTTGAAGAGAAGTCCTTATTCAGCTGCACAATGATGAAAACTATTGAAGTGATGATCTATCAAAGACATCCCTCTGGCCTACTGGTCTTCTCAGGCTTTCCAAGACTAAACTGACTCAACCCTAGACCTAGACCTAAAAATTTAAAACATGACTGTAAATGACTTGTGAAGCTTTATGACTTAACCTGAACCAGCAGTGACATGCACGAGGGGAATGAATGACACAAACCACTCCATCAGAGTTATGGCATGCCTAACGAAATGTAACTGATGAAAATTGGTGGGACACCTAAAACATGAAATGCAAAAAAGAGCTTTGATCTTTGATGGAGGGATAACTAGACCGACTCTAATAGTACTTGTATTCTTTATTACATCTTTGATCTCTTGTGCAGGTATCCAAACGCCATGAGTAGTAGAGCTGAGCTTGAGGAGTAAGCGATTTGAGATCTTCAACAAAGGAGTACATTATAGAATCAGAACAAGGTAGGCCATCTTCCTATTCTCTTTTTTTGATTGTGATTTAGGAAAGTGTGTTGTAGATTGTCACATAGGTTGCTAGTACCACTCATTGGGCTAGAGGGATCGTCTATATCTGCAGAGAGGATTTAACTAGAAAACAAAATGGTGACTCCACTAGAACAGCTATAACCCTTTCAATCCATTCCTTCGATCAGATTCTCTGATGAGTTTGACCAATCATCGATTTCTTGTCTTGTGTGCATCAGTGTAGCTATTTGTAGTGACTCATTATTGCCTGAGAATGTTTAGCCTGCTCTGATCTTGAATATTTTTTATTCTTTCCTCAGTTTTCTCTCCTAGCGTGTTTTATGATTTGACAGAAGTGTTGACAATGTTGTTTTTCAAATTACAGTCACGATGATATGCCTTTTATCACCTTTTTCTTTTCACAGGCATGATGATCCTAGAGGATAGAAGAAATTTATGGTTTCTTCTTGTTTTCAGTGGTTTTTGACCTCTGTGAGTTATTTTCCAGCATAACTATAGTGTGTTTGTCTTGATTGTCATCCTTGTGTGATTGCAATTTGTCTCTTTGCTTTACTGATGTGTGTTTGGAGCTTGATTACTTTCTAGGATTTCTAGGGTTTCTAGGTCACCCTTCGTTCATTTCTTGGTCTCTCTTTGAGATTGATTGCTTCAATTTAGGAGTCTTGTTGTAGTCAGGTCACCGTTCTCAAGTTGCTTTTGGTTCATGATTGATAATATATTTTCATTAGTATTGAGTCATGTTAGTACTTTGAAGATCGATTTTATTCCATTGTCAAACATAGATTACAGTTGTTTTCTTTGGTAGGACTGAAAGTGAACGTTTTTTTTATTTCTTTGTTTCGAAAAGTGAAATATTCCTTCATTTAAGTATTTTTGAAATGATTTTCATTTGAAACCATAACTGTATGAAAATTTCATTTTAGTTGTTTTAGATTACATTTTTCCTTTTCTCATTACATTAGTTTCCATTGTTGAATCAAAGTGAAAGGAAAAGAAAAAAAGATTAGTGCATCTTAATGAATGAAAAGTGATTTTCTATTTCTCGTAGGATTGCATTTGCTAGTGAAAGTGAAAGATTAGATCTCATGTTCACATTTTGCATTGGAAAGATAAAGAGTTGCGTTTTTATGCATTTTTCTTGATTGATGCATTATTTGGTTGTTTCTCTTCCTTCATTAGTTTAGCTTTCATTGAATAAGAAAATTTCATTTTTATCATTTAGTTGCATCATAAGACTTAGGTGACATCATTGAGCCATCAAATTGAAACTTAATTGAAGATAAACTTAAAATTTACCTCAATCAACCTAAGGAGAATTCGTAACCTAACACAACTATCTAAAAGTGTAGGCTAGAGACATGTTCTGGTGTCTTTAAACATAGAAGTTGTCGTTAACTACTTGCATTATATCCTGGGGGTGAAATCCCATCCTAGTACAAAAGTATATTGAAGGTTCTCTAGTACTTTCGAGTATATAGGAGGCACTTCAGTATGGCAAGTATATAGGGACACTCTCATCAAACGGTTATGCATTGGATAGCACTATTACAGAATTGTGCTCCCTCTACAATTGAGTATATACTGGAAAACCCCACTAGGTTGCTATCTTTTAGCCACAGGTAACCGAGTCAACCACCTTGTAAACATGATACACCGAACACAACATTTGGGGAGACTGGTCATCATACATAAAGTCCTTGGTTTCGGCTAAGGTGTATATAATGGTTCACATATACTTGGTAAACCCTCTTGCCTAGAATTACCCATTTTGATTTATTTGTTGTTTCGTGTCATAAAATTAACTTCCAACATAACATGTCGAACCCATGCAGTTGCTTCTTGACCTCACATTGAGTAATTCTTTGTAAATTTTAATATTAATCAACCCTCAATGAATCATCTCTTATCCTTCTTCTCTTGAGAGAAATTCGTCATTGTTGAACCATCGATTCACCTCACAGTTCCCCTTCATCATATAATATTGAAGGGTCTTCACAAGGAGTTCATCCTAAACTTTCATAGTCACTTGAAGCTTAAGACTTTGAACGTGGAGTCATCCCAAGTATCCAACCCCTTGCTTCTCGTCCTCCACCTTGAGATTCAACGTCATCTTAGGAGTCTGATCCAAAAACCCTTGAGAGTCCACAAAGGTTTGTTTTATATCCTCTAAATCCATTTGTGATATCTCCTCAACATCCTTATAGTCCTTACGATTGACCAAGTGTTCCTTTAGAGTTATCCCCTCATTCGTCTCAGATTCCTCCTTGCCAGTTGTTTCCACCTATGGCTTCAAAAGGTGAGATTCCAACCTCTCCTCGATGTCCTCCAAAAGTTTCTACTACTCACACTCCTAGTGTTGGTAGTGAATGTTGGCTTGTACGGGCTTGACCCAGGTTCAAAGGTGAGCCAAACAAATCCCGATACTACTGGCTCTTTCGGAAACTGTTCGCTGAGCATGGATTGAGGTCTCACCTGAAGTAGTATGGGAGGGTGTTAGAACCAGGTTTCCACACCCTAGAATATTCTGATGATTTTCAGTGGTCTATGGTTTGACCCAGTGCGCAGGTCACTACGCGCACCTATGAGTATTTCACAGCCTGCAATGTTGTCTTCGCGTAGCCCTACTCGGGGCCCAATCCGTGTTATTCCCCAATTCCTTACTATCAACCTAATATTTTTTGATCACTTATCTTATTAGTATGTGTCTAGTTATATTTAACAATGTTCATCATTCATATAAGTGCACGCGATAAAGAAAACAATATAATTAAATAGGAAATATCATAGGGACAAATACATAAGATTTGGAATCAAACTTCTCTTTATTATTCTTCTTCCTTCATTACAAAATCGAGTCCGCCCTGCGCACTCAACTGTAGAGGTCTGCGCACTCAACTGTGGACTCTACTAGGCCTCTACGCACTCAGCTGCAGAGCCTCTTCCTACTACTACAACCCCAAGCACTTAGACCTTTACTCTATGATCGCTATCTTCTAGACTCCATTCGGTTCTCCATGTATCTCTAATTATCTTTACAACTTAGAGCCTCACTCTATTTATACAATCCCATGGTCCATGGACCATGGGTAGGTCAACACTACATTCAAAAATTAGGGTGGACAACCCTATAACCTAACATACAATTTGCGCTCCCCGGCTGCAATTCGTAGAGTTTTTGCAACAATAATACTCAAAACTTGGTCTTTGAGCCCCAAAACATGCTGTCGGGGGGGATTCCATGCCCAACAAGCCCCCAACACAAACATCGTGACTCATCCTCAAGTCACTTTATCGGTGCAACGATCTTGGCGTGGAGTCCCTCCAGCTGGTCCCGAATGGCCTGAATGTCAGTAGTGCACTGAGCTATTGGCTGCTAAACCTGCTACATTCTCCCTTTTGAACCCTCTGTAATTGAAATTTTCCCATACAACCGTACTGATATGTATTTATAGTCCCGCGCCACTATCCAGCTTTCTGAAGCACGAATACTGTACTGTTGTCAGCTAGTTCGATAGCCAACCCACCTTTGTAAGGCTTCAAGCGATTGCCATTCACTTTTCCTGGGAAGGGTTCTCCATTTAATTTGTCGAGATGGACCGCGCCCCCTTCTGTGATTTCCTTAACCATGTATGGTCCTAGCCAATGCATTTTGAATTTGCTCGGAAAATTTTAAAACTTATTTTCGTATAGTAGTACTAACTCATTTACTTTGAATGTGCGCAACCTGGTATGGCGATCATGCCAAGATTTTTCACACTATTTCTGAACTTGCTGATGAAAACCTGCCAAGAATCATTCCTCCTCAAGTTCTTCCAATTATGCAAGTCTTTCTTCCATAGCTTCGCTGTTTGTCATCCCTGTGAGGGCTGCTATTCATAGATTAGGGACGATATATTCCATTGGCATGATAGATTCCATGCCATAGATTAACTAGAAAGGGGTTTGTCCCGTCAGTTTCTTATGTGTTGTTCTGTAAGCCCATAGTACTGCAACGACTTGTAGGTCCCAATTACTTCACTGTGCATTGCACACTTTGGTCAATGAAGTTTCCAGTATTTTGTTTAACGCCTCTATTGTCCCATTTGCTTGTGGGTGATATGGTGTACTCTTCTGATGATATACCTGGAATTCTTTTGTAAGCGCATTGATGGTTTCATTCAGAAAATGTGTTTAGTGACCACTCATTAAAATTTTTGGACAACCAAAGCGGTTAATACATTTTCGAACAAAAACTTCTCAGCCATAGCAGCCGTGCAATCATTGACTGGTTTCACTTCCATGCATTGTGTTAGATACTCTGTTGCGGTGATGATGTAGCGCACTCCCATTTTTCCCTGAGGTTTGATCGATCCTACAAATTCAATTGCCCATTTCTCAATTGGATGTAGTGTCATCTGTGTATTTAACGACATCTCATCCCTCCGTGATATTTTTCCATCCTTTGACATATATCGTAGGCGTTACAGTGCACTTTCAAATCTTGGTGCAAGGTTGGCCACCACAGCCCTGCACGGAGAATCTTTTGTGCAGTTTCTCATCCTGCATAGTGTCCTCCTACAACGCCCCCATGTGCTTCCACGAGGATCTGACTTCTTTAAAATCAAAGTATGTATCTTCATAATATCTCATGATTTCCCATTTTGTATAGGTGACCCACGATGATAGAAAAATCCACCGTGCACACCACCAATTCATTCCTCTGTTAGATAGAATATTCCTCTATGCCCCAAGGCAGTGCGCAGCTGTTTAACACTTTGCAGTGCTTCCAAATTTAGAATGATGAAAATCTTCACAGGTTCCACCATTAGTCCTTATTTGTAGACCACATGTCGAGTAGGTTTCCAAAGGGGACAAGGAATGTGCACTTCTTAAGGTTTAGCGCAATTTGGTGTGGCGACTGTTATCACTCAGGTTGTTCCCTTTGACTCCCAAGGGAATACGACTGAGGTAACCACAAACAAATCTTTAGACTGCAGGTCCTAGCCTACCAAAAGTCAGAGAGGGCTCTCTCTTCAGGATTTCACTTTGTTTAAAGGATGATTTTAGGCTAGATATGATGCACATGGGTTTTGATTTGATTTGATTGATGGGATGGTTGATCTATTCAAGCAGAGTTGGCATGCAAAGTGTAAGAAGTTCAAACCATTGGGCATGGAGTCATGACTGTGAACTGAAGGGTGTGTCTTCTTTGGTAGAAGAGGGGAATATGGAGCAGGATAGCTACACATGGCACAATGTTTTATGCTGGAACAAGAATGAAATGGAGGTTAGGGAATGAGAGGGAATTAAGGATCTCTCATCTAGCCAAAGAGGGAAAGTGGATGAATGATATCTGGGAGAAATGAAGAATTCCCAGACAACATTCATATGTGAAGAGAATATCTTAAACATGCGCAATTGAGAATGCATATTGATCACTGGTTCGAGGAAAACATGGAAAGTTACAAGAATTGAGCACAGAGGGCATGAAAAACAATTCTGGTCTATTCTTTTTTCCTGCAACTTAGATCATGATATATATTTGGTACAACTATGTATGAACTGATAAACGAAGGGAGGAAAACATATTGAACCATGAGCAAGCACGAGAATTCCATACTAATTTCTTCAGCCATTAAAAATACAACCAGCCAGTTTAGATGCAAGCATTCCAACAATCTTTGATTACAGAAGTTCTAAATATTTACAGTGAAGCTCTCAAATTGAGAGATCAACCAAACAACCCACCAACCCTTATTACATTGTTCAGGGCTGTATTTATAGGAAAAATATCTACAACAAAGATCTGCTAGAAGATCTTTTTTAGGAAAATAAATGTAGTTAACCTAACTTGTCTTATAAGTAATGAAAATATCTATCTAATGTTGCGCTAGGGGCAGCTGTTTCAAAATGAGGCTATCTGTCGTCCTCTGGAAGCTTTGCTTGTCCAATCTGCAATTACTGCACCTTTCACTTCGTATCTGCACCTCTTAGTCGGTTCTGTTGCTCTTAGGTGATTGTGATTCCCATTAAATCTGTTATGTTTCGGTTTTAATGGCCTGTGACTTTGTTCTGGTATTCATTGACTTTGTTTGGATGGTCTTTAATGCTTTCCTGGCTCTGATATGGTCGATCTGATACTCTCTGCCGCTCCACTGATACTCTTTGATTGAATCTGGGCCTCTTCTTTCCTCGGATAGGCTAAAAACTGTTAAATCGGCCCTTTTCTGCCCTTTCGCGGTAAAAATAGTCGCTGAGAAAAACGATTCCCCATTTTGGCCTATTTCTCGTAGCGATGTGTGATTAGCACTAAGCGCTAATTGCGCATCGAAAACTGCCTCAGAATTTGATTCCGGGCCTCCGAAGCATCGATTTCGTGCGAGCGCGCTTTCCTTTCGGTGAATGACATCAACGGTACGGCGAGTGACATCAGTGATATGGCTGGTGACATCAGCATGACGTCAGAAGTGGGACCCAGTATGGATGATGACGTCAGCAGGGTGATGTGGCAGGGTGACACATAGTGGCAGGTGAGGTTGCGGCATCGTCATGCGGTGAAGTGGCAACAGGGGAGGGTGGCGAGCAGTTTGCGTCAGACCGCTTTTGGTACAGGGGTGGTATCTTTCAGGGGCGGCCCGACACAATGAAAAGCCAACAAGTGTCCTAGTGTACGATGGTGAAACCGTCGACCATCGGGCACTATTGTGCCGTCATGTAAGGGCGCCCGATATGCATGAGGGCCGTCGGATCTGGGAGAGACGATCCGACAGTGGACGGGAGGGGAAGATGAGAAGGTTTTAAATAAAAAGCGCGCACGATAAACGTTTGATTATTCATGGCGGTGGGTGGGTTTTGGACTTTAGGTTTTGCGGGTTAAATGCGCGCTCGGGGTCATGGTTATTCATTGACCAAATATCAATGAAATCCAAAGGTTATGCATGCGCGGGGTGTGGTGTGGTTTGGTGTGTAGGGGAGGGGTTTAGCATGGTTATTTATTTAACCAGAGGTTTAAATAAATCCCAAGGGAAACAAGCGTGGAAGGGCTAATACTAAGGCCCCAAATAGACCTAGTATTTCCCGGACTTTTATTTATTAGGCTATAGTTGCCATGGGGTGGGATATTTAATATTTTTGGGTTTTTTATATAGTTTTCACATAGTAGGGGATAGGGGAATGACTTGGGGAGCTAAATAATAAAGTTAGGAGTTAGTATGACTTGGTGGAATGGAAATGTAAGGGGAATGATGAATTTGTGTAAAGATTATTTTTACACAAGAAATGTGGCTTCTTTTCACTAAGCCAACTCAGATGTCAACTTGGTTTTTTAACCAGGATGGAGTGAAAATTGGACTGGTTGGGCAGATCCCAAAGTCCTCAAGGGGATGTTAGTAAATGATTTGGGAAATAAGAAGAAAGGGGAGTTAGAGATGCCTTGCCTAATCTGGTCAACATGAGACAGTGCCACAAAACTGTGATCTGGATAGATATGACACTTGAAAATATGCAATGGATCACATAGCTTGATTTCTGCAACCACAAAACTACTTACCCAACCTATTTTACCTAGCATTTTTTCTTCTTTTGGTTCAGGTGCACTTAAACTAGGAAACCCAATCTTTTCAAATTTTTCTTTTATTTAATGTCCTCCTACCTACATCTACACTTATTCCATCCAAGGGCTTAGATTAAGCTGTTGAGAGCCCTTACTTCTCTACCTATCTAAGAACCTGCCCAGATTAAGATGTTTGGATAGATAATGATTCTCTATATTCTACAACAGGAAATTGAAACCTAGGGAGACCAAGATTAAGCTGTTTGGATCTCCCTTTAACTGAAAATTCTTCAAAAATGGAATAAATCCTCAAAATTGGAATACAATAGAGGCACTTAGGTTGGTAGACTCTCATGGACACTTCTCTGGCCTGAGTGTTAAATATGTAACATTGCAGCCTGCAAAGCATGACATATTTAGCATGTCAACATGTCAATCATAAAAGATGAATACCTACTATGACCAGGAGGCTAACAGCAAGAAGTATCCAAAATCAAGCGTAAACTTGCTACTGGTACTTAACTAATCTAAAGACAATTCAATCATCTAGATAGACCTCTAAGAACTTGTGGATGTATTCTTTGAATGCAGCCACAACGATGAGTGAAAAGATGGCTGGCGTGTTCTTTAGTCCACATGGCATAACGGTGTATTGAAAAAAACCCCATTCTGTCGCGAAGGTTTTTTTATTCCTGTCTTTCGGTGCGATCTTGATTTGATGGTACCTTGAGAACCCATCCATGAATGAGTATGGTTCTTAGCCGCCAACATTTTCCAGTACTTCATCTGTGAATAGTATCAGGAATGGATCATGTACACAGACATCATTCAACTTTCTGAGGTCTATACATATTCTTATTTCACCCTTATATTTTTTCTCCTGTACTACCATAGGACTCACCCAGTCAGATTCTTCCACTTGCTCAATAACTCCGGTAATGAGCATTTTGTCTAATTATTCATGGACCTTTTCCTTATATTTTGGATTCAAGTGGTAAGGCCATTGCTTAACTGGCTTCGCGTCAGGTTTTAGGGTGATCTTCATCATTCCTAAGTCGCCAACGATCCCTTTTAAGTCCATAATTTTGGTTGGGAACAAATCTTGGTATTCGTGGAGTAACTCAATGACCTGATCCACCGTGGCATCACTCCCAATAGTCCCCAAGCATTGCGTACTTCGGATCTGCCTCCTTTCCAATGTTGACCTGCTTTGTTTTCAATGGCATGGTGATGTCGGGATCCTCAATCGATGGTCCTCGAACCTCGTAATAGCCTTCTGTTTCTAGAATGTTGATATTTTGTGGGTCCTTATCATCCTCCTGAACATTTACATTGTAACACTCTAGTGCGTAGCTTAGCTGTGTCGCCCATTTTGGTTGGAGTACTTCTATGGGCTCCTGGGGTGTTTTGAAGATAGCTTCTTTTACTGCCTGCAATGCATTGTCAACAGTATCCCACCAACGATTTTCAAATGTGAAAGTTAAAAAAAATCCCTTGCGCAATATATCCCATTCTCTCATACCATGGTGGAGCTCTGTCTCAGTATACCAATTCATTGGTATGACATCCAGGGTATGATAGAACAAATGTACCCATTCAGGCTGAGGCTCTTCCCCATAGATCTTGGTCCATTTCATGAGGTGTGTACATGGATCATCCCATTCGTTATACTTGTCTACTACTCGCAACTCTGGTTTCCAAAATTGTAGGTGCATCATTATTCTACATTCGTGCTAGTCCTTAATACTTCTTTGATGCATACCCCACCATCTAGCAGGTGTGGCACGTAGTGCCCATTTCAGAGCATCAAAACGCTGCTGTTCTGGTACTTCACTCTCAAAATTGTTCAGAAAGTCATCCACCACTATCAACCCATCCTACCTAGGTAGATCCCTTATCTCCATGGTTACACAACATAGTGATCTTATCATCATGTTGCAATTAAGTGTTGTTACTTTGTGCAACCGATTCTACCATCACTCCCATGAAATCCTACCATATGTAGTCAAGTTCACCCAATCCCGTTCTCACGTGGTTATCTTGTAGATACAATCGAGATCATCATCATTATCATCATCGCGCATTGGTTCAGTGTATCGCGCTCCTTTGGCTAGATCTAGTGGTACTACTACGCATAGTGACTTTTTCTCAAATATTATTTTGCGCTTCTTCAGATTTATAACTGCATTCATATCAGTGGCCCAGTCTATGCCCAGTAGCACGGGATAGGTATTACTATCATCGACAATCTCTATCACTTCGAAATCTGCCAACATGCTTGCACCTTCAATATCCACCGTTACCCCTTTCAATCTCCCCATTCGGAGGATCTTTTGCTGGTTCACCATTCGCAATTGAATAGGAGACCATGGTAGTGTGGGTCTGCCCATGCGTTCCCATGTTTGTTTCAGTAGTACATTCGCGTCTGATCCAAGATCCAGGATCACTTGATCCATTTCATACTCATCGATTTGCGCAGTCAACCTCATTTCCCTTCCTGTGTGCAATGCATTCTTTCCAAGTTTCCAGACCACAAGAGGTTCTCCTGACCCCACGCACCTAGTGATAAGTTCTTGTAGTCCTTTTACTACGTTTCTGTCACACAACAGTTTCATGCATGTCTCTAGAAAGGTAGTGAGCATTGAAGGATCCATCCCCAGTTCTAGTTGATCCTTACTACCTGAAGTGGAGGCCTCCGTGAAGCTCTTCTTAGCTTCCATGAACGTCTCCTTTGTGCACTCCAAATCAAATTCAGGTTCCTTTGTATGCGAACCCACACACTTTCTTCTAGCTGTTTACCTTTATCATCTTCAGTGGTGATATCACTTCTAAGCACTATGTTTACATTCCAGTCTTCTTTGCACAGCTCAAACCTCATCATTTGCAAATTTTGAGTTGGGGGAGGTGTTGAAGGCCTTGAAATTCGCTGCAACAACATTGGGGGATAACCACCCAGTCCGAACCTTGGTACAACTCCTTTTCTGTTTGGGATGGTGGCTCCGACTGGAGATAACGGGACCAGTTTCCCGATAATGAATAAAAGGGATGGATGGGTGATGAATAGTTTGCTTTTGATGATAGGCGACTAGCTTATTCTATTGGCAAAAATAAGGAAACTAATACTAATCCCGGGAACAACTTATTCATTCGGAATGCAGCATTAAATAATCCTTATCTATTTAACAGGCATATAGATGACTCTGTAAAATAAACATGAGATATTCAATCATTCAAAGATTACTCCATATGAATAGTCAAAATGAAGCGATTAATACAAATTACTGCATTCACTATTTATATCATTGATACATATATACGATTGAAAGAGAAGCATGCTATAAACAACCAATAGTGGGATGCATAAAGGATGCTGCGAAAAGCACATATATATAAGTGATAATAGCAAGAGAATTTAAATAACAATTCATATAACAGGAATGAGTACAGATGCAGATAATAGTACCATGTGAGCTGCTAATCAATCCCAGATATCAATCGCTATTCACAATTCTTCCTTCAACACAGAAATGCTTTTAAACAAAGACAGTAGTGCACATTTGCATAAAAAATTTCCTCATTAAACTCATAATAATTGGTCCAGTTTCATCAAAGAATATCCCTGAAGTACAATAGTGCAACTTTAGGGTTTTAGTCATATACAAAACTTTACAACCCTTTTCTAAATGCATGAAAGGGTCTATAAATATTACTAAGCTAAAAAAATCTATGAAACAAAATCCTACTAAATTGGCATCAGTAAATGTGATCTATCTCCTTGTGGCGATATGGCAGTCAACGATGTGAATCATGACTCAGGTTGTTTTCCTTTAAACCTGAGCTGGCTTATCGCAAGCATCGGCTCCACTTCTGGCGGTCTGTTGAGGCGCAAGCTGAATTGGGCAGCGAAGGTGGCATCCTGAATGTCGGGTATGATATACCCTATGTTGAAAATAATACTGATAGGGGGGGTGAATCAGTATTATCTAGTTCTTTTAACAAATCTTCCTTATTTACACTTTGAATTATTTTTGCATATCAGTGCCATAAAATAATGAGCAAGAAAAACAGACAGTCACATCAAAGAACACCAGATATAAGGTGGAAACCCAATGTGGGGGTGAAAACCACCTGCTGCAATATGTCTCTATCTTCTTTCAAATTAGAAACTCCTTTCACAATGGTCTTGTACTGGTGCAGTCCTTTACCAGTATGCAGGCTACAACCTGCAGACAACTACAACTCTTTCTCATTTTTCAGTATCTCCTGGAAGGGAGCTACAACCCCCTACTTCTTTTCTTACAAGGACCACTTTTCATAAATTTTCAAACTGGATCCATAAACATCAAATGATCATCAAGTACCAGTAAGTCACCCAGATAACCAGATCCATAATAACAGCAAACTAAACCCATAACACCTTATCAACAAAAAAATCAGTCAATAAAAGATCTTAAGACAGATACGCAATTTCCTTTTCTGGCGCCTCTGTGGCATCTCTGCACTGCGCCTTCTGTGGCGTCTCCGCACTGTGCCTTCTGTGGCGCCTCTGGGGCGTCCCCGCACTGCGCCTTCTGTGGTGCCTTTGTGGCGTCTCCGCACTGCGCCTTCTGTGGCGCCTCTGTGGTGTCTCCGCACTGTGCCTTCTGTGGCGCCTCTGTGGCGTCTCCGCACTGTGCCTTCTGTGGTGCCTCTGTGGCGTCTCCGCACTGTGCCTTCTGTGGCGCCTCTGTGGCGTCTCCGCACTGCGCCTTCTGTGGCGCCTTCGTATTGCACCTTTTGTGGCACCTCCGCATTGCGCCTTCTGTGGCGTCTCCACACTGCGCCTTCTATGGCGCCTCTGTGGCGTCTCTGCATTATGCCTTCTATGGCGCCTCCGCACTTCCGCAACTGCAGCGCTCGAGTGATCACCCTTCACAGATTCGCTTTCCACTTCACTTTCATATAGATCGAGCTTTTGAAATAATAACCCAATATTTCAGATCTTAAGATATTCAACCCAAAAGCATACACAAGCCAAATGAT
>APFE030723695.1:0-26510 GCA_000404065.3 Pinus taeda
GAGGAAGAGAAGTTGTACAACCCAAGTTCATTGTGGGAGAAGGAAGTTCAATTTAATTATTTATTTCTTTTGTTTAAATTTTCATTGTTCATTCATTATCAATATCAATTTATTTAAACAAATTATCACCATTTTATAATTTTTACTACATTCTAGAATTTTTTTTTGTAAATTTTTTTAAGAAGAGAGAAAAAACATAATAACAAAATAACCATAATTGCACTAGACATACCTCACATATAACCATATCCATAGCTATCTTGAGGTCTGAGAGAGAGAGGGAAAATTCCCTCCCTCAAAATAAATACAAATCTTATTAATATAGTTTTTGATTGTTTACAAATAATAATATAATTTACATATAAATAAACAAAATGTTACAAATTGTAATTCTAAATAATCTTCATTCTCCATCTCCATGCAAAAACATTAGAAAATAGGTATTAATAATAAGATATAGAGAAAAATAATTACATTGTTAAAATTTTGAGAAATAATTTACAATAAATTCTATCACATTATTATATGCAATGAGAAGAATTAAAATAACCTTCACCTAATATTTATAGAAACTTAAATTGAAAATGTGAATAAAAAAAATTCTAAAAGTTTAAAAAGAAACCTAACTAAACTTTAAATAGATTACTAAATTTTCTTGAACCCTTTTAATAAAATTCAAACTCAAATATGAAATCTACAAACCAAAAAATGACACGCAGCTATCAATCTAATATCATCAAATACACTCAATAAATTATTATAATGCGATCCTTGAAACAGATTATTAATATAACATTTAATAATAAAAAAAAAAAACAATAATAATGGAAAACTCAATGGCAATTGCTCAAAACCCATCCTCCAAAATGCCCAGTGGCAAGTAGACTATCTAGGCAGAAGTTGAAAGTGGAAAATTCCAATTCCTTCGTTCTCATTTCCTGTAACGTTGCCGAAAGAGGCATTGTTCTCATTTCCTGTAACGTTGCTGAAAGAGGCATTTAGAAAAGTCGTCTGTTGTGGTCCTAGTGTGGAGAGTGTGGAGTAGAATAAACATTTATTTACGATAAGTACAAGTCCAAAAGAAATATGTAAACATTTATTTACACCTTGGTAAAAATCTAGTAGACCTATTGTACTTTACCCGGTTGGTTATTGTTGACAACCTGAATTTATTTTAACATCTAATTATGTCTATATATCACTCTGTAGGTTATTGTTGGCAACATGAATTCGTTTTAACATTTAATTATGTCTTTATCTCACCCTTTTGGTTCTGGTTGGAAACATGAATTCATTTTAAAATTTATATAATTATTATTTTTTATAAGTTTGCTTGTATAAATATTCATAAATCTATGTCCACTTTTGTATATGGAATATCATAATATATATATATGTATATTATATATAATTTCATTATTTAACTCTCATATATATATATATATATATGCAAATTTAATTTCTTTAAAAGTTATAGTAATTTTTAAGAAATAATTTTCCATTATTGTAATTTTTTTAATTAATTTAGTATTAAAAAAAACGCTAAATTTTTAAAATTAATATAAATATATTTCAAATGGTTTTTGTGAAGGTTATATAATTTCTTAAATGACTATATATCTTGTTTAACATTCCAAATAAAATTTTTTTTCTAGGAGAAAGATCTTATTTTTATTAATTAAAACAAAATTATATGTTGTAGATGTTGTGACCCATTCATGGGCTTGTCAATGATTCATCAAAAATTGCAAAGAATAATGTACATATTGGGAGAAAAATCATGCTTTTCTCCCTTTTTTCTTGTCCACCTTGCACCACTCCCCTTGAGTCTGCATCGAAGATACAAGTGCAAGTGAAGTATCATCCTCAGGTAGAGGGTTTTCTTTATCAGAATAAGTGTTGTTTGATGTAGGTAGTCATTTGGATCCACTGGTATCCATTGTGTCTGGTATATTTACTGGTTGTGAATCCATCAAAGATTGTGGATGTAATTCCTGTGCTTCTGATTCCTTGTTTGTATGATTGTCCTCGTTGGTATGGGATGTTTCACACCAACTTCCTCCTCCTCATAAGAGCTTGGTGGTGCAAATTTCCATCCCTTGGTTTGTTTCCTTGTTTTCTTCTTTCTTCTGATGTTTTTTTGGCTTCAAGGCACATATTTTGTTGGTGTCCTGTTTGCCGATAGTTTCTACATCTAAATGTTGTATTTTCATTATCAAGTATCTCTGTCCAGCACCACTATTTGTGCTTCAGTTGAATGTGGTCGACAAGCCTTTGCTAAGATCTACTTCTACACATATTCGGTTAGCGAAGTTCCTTTTCTGACCCTGATCTGCTTTTAAGTTCAACCATACCTTCTTAACCATCTCCTCCATTTCCTTGAGCATGTCGAGTCCCAACATTAATCTATCTTCTGGTCCACTCCACCTTGAGGGTGTGCGACACTTCTGCCCATAAAATACTTCAAATGGGCTCATTTTCAAGGATGTATGATAACCATTATTATATTCTACCTCTTACAAGTGCAAATAATCCTCCCATTTAGTCGGTTGCTGCATCACAGATGCCTTTAGCATGTCTTCCAACACCAAGTTCACCCGTTCGGTTTGTCTATCGGTCTGGGGGTGATAAGATGTACTCAAAATTTAGTTGAGTTCCTCATTCTCCAAACAAGGTTTTCCAAAAAACGAGGTAAACTTTACATCCCAGTCTAAGATTATTGTTTTAGGTATCCATGCAACCTAAAAATGTTTTGCATGAAAATGTGGGCAATCTGCATCGCTTTAAAAGTAGAATGTACAGGTATAAAATGTGTCGATTTACTTAACTTGTTCACTACCACCATGATGGAGTCATTATTTTTCTTTGTCTTGGGAAAACCTATTATGAAGTCCATGGAGATGGTTTCCCATTTCCATTCTGGAACAGGTAATGGTTGTAATAGTCCTGCAGGGTGTTGGTGCTTTGCCTTAATTTGTTGACACTCCAGACAACATGCCAGGTATTCCACCACATCTTTATCCATGCCTGGCTAGTAATGCTCTTTTTTAGTGCTGTAATCATTTTCTGATATCCTAGGTGTCCCACATAATGGATTTTATGAAATTCGTCCAAAATCAAGTTTTTAATGCTATTCTGGTAGGGTACATATAACTTGTCCCGATAATATAGCATTCCAGTGGTATCTAACACATAACCCTGCTATTTTTCCTTGTTGTTGGAATGTTGTACTTGTTATTTTATTTGATGATATTGATTATCTTGCTCTGCTGCTTGTCTAATCATGTCCCTGAAAGGAATTTTCCATTTGCTATAGGAAATCTCATACAGACATTGGACTTTTTGACTTAGAGCATCTGCCACCCGATTCTCCTTCCCCAAAAAATATTTGATTTCAAAATCAAAACCACTTAAGAAATACACCCACCATGCCTGCCTGGCATTTAAGGTGGGCTGGCTGAGATAGTTTGTCAGACTATGGTGATCTGTCAATAATAAAAATTTCTTTCCCATAAGATAATGTCGCCACATCTTTATAGCGTGAATAATGGCTGCCAATTCTAGATCATAAGCAGAGTATTTATGCTCATGTTCTTTTAGTTTCCTCGATTCGTAATCAATTACTCTCCCTTCTTGCATCAACATGCCCCCTACACCTTCCTTGCTTGCATCAGTGCACACCACATAGTCCTTACTAGGATCAGCTATGCCTGGAGTGGGTGCGGTGGTGAGAAAATGTTTTAGCTGCTCAAAACTCTTTTGGCATTTCGTTGTCCCCCTGAAGGTTCTTCCCTTTTTCTGCAAAGAAGTAATAGGATAAGATACTCTTGAGAATCCCTCTACAAAACATTTTTAATACCCTTCTAGACCCATAAAGGATCTGATGTCTGCCACATCCTTTGGTACCAACCTTTCCATTATGGTCCTTATCCTTTCGGGGTCCACTGCTATCCCTTCTTTAGTGATTGTATGTCTCAAATATTGTATTTGTTCTTTAAAGAAATCGTACTTGCTGAACTTGGCATATAACCGATGTTCTCAGAGGGTTTGCAATAGCAACCAAAGTGGTTCTCGGTGTTCCTCCATCGTTCGGGAATATATCAGTATGTCAGCAATAAATATCATCACAAACCTATCCAAATACTAATGGAATATATTGTTCATTAAACACATAAAAGTTGCAGGTGCATTGGTCAACCCGAAGGGTAGCACCACAAACTCGTAATGTCCATATCTTGTTCTAAATGCAGTTTTAGATATTTTCTCCTCCTTAATCCTCTTGGAGAATATCGTTGCTCCTTTTACTAGATCGAAAATTTCATTAATCCGGGGCAAAGGATACTTATTCTTGATCGTCAATTTATTTAATTGATGATAATCTACACACATACGCAGGGTCCCATCCTTTTTCCTAACGAATAATATTGGGGCTCCCTAGGGGGACACACTGGGGTGAATGTATCTTTTGTCTAACAGCTCTTGTAGCTGCATTTTTAGCTCAGTCAATTGCAGCGTGCTCATCCTATAGGGTGCTCGGGATACCAGTGATACTCCTGGTATGAGTTTGATCATAAAATATATGTCTCTTTTAGGTGGCAGCATGGGAATTTCTTCTGAAAATACATCCACAAATTCCTGTATCACAACAATGTTTTCCAATATGGTCGATTTGTCTTTGATTCAGTGTAGCCTACTTGGATGGGATAAATCTCGCATCGCTCCCTAATGCATTTTGCCAACTGAGATGCAGTTATTGGCCGAATTTGCACTGCCCACTTAATCCCTTGCATCTATTGCCTTGCTCCAAGCTCATCCCTGAAATAAATAGTCTTTGTTTTACAGTTGACTATGGACCAATGTTTTTCTAACCAGTCCATACCGATTAGAACATCGTATGAACCAAGGGGAAGCACATTCAAATCTACCATCACTGGCTGTCCCGCTATCTCTAAAGGATAGTTAATGACCTTAGCCAGCACTTGTCTTTTTGTACCTGTGGCAAGCTGTACTAGCCAAGAATTTTTAAATTTAAGAGGTTGAAACTTACAATGCTCTACAACCTTAGGACTAATGTAACTTAGAGTGGCCCCAGGGTCAATTAAAACAATTATAGTAAGGTCTAAAATTTTACCTTCGAATTCCACTATGGTCGGCTGGTACTCCACCTGGCGATCTTCCAGAGCAGCATTAATTATGGGCAGGCTATGTCCTACATCTCCAACTCTCTATGCTTCGTAAATCTAGGAAACTTGCTCGGTTCCCTTCCATTGAGGGCAGTTTTTAACAAAGTGAGGCCCACCGCAACCCCAACATTGCACTGGAGGCCTTGCTGCCCCCTCACCGTCCAGTTTTATAAGTTGTTTGTTGATTCTGGACTCACTGGTTTTCCTTGACTTGAGCGAACTTTTCCGTCCATTCCTGCTGTTTTGTCCCTTGGCATAACCACTATTACTACTACCACGATTCCCTTTATTATTTCCAGTCGGCTTGTTACTCCTCCTATCGTTGCATCTTTTACCTGAGTTTTCTCCCTTGTGTTTGCCTTGCTGGTAACAAATCCTGGCTTTACGTACTACTTCATCCATTGTCTTTGGATTGTCAAAGTCAATCCTTTCTCGCATACTCAAGGGTAAACTACTAACGAACCTCTGTAATTTCGCCTTCTCTTCTTTGATGTAAGGCACGTAGCGAAGTAATGAAGTAAAACTAGTGATAAACTCATCCATCATTTCTTGTCCGAGCTGCAAATCATGGAATTCCCTTTCCTTTTCATCATAAAAATGCTTGGTCAGGTATCTCTCTTTAAAATACCTCCGAAATCTCCATGTGATGTTCTACTCGCTTACTCCTTTTACAATTTTTACTTCTTCCCACCACATGGTGGCTTTTCCCTGCAATTGGAAAATGGCCAACCGTACCGTGAGATTTTGGTCGTACTCATATAACTAGAAGTATTTATTCATGATAATCAACCATGCCTCAGCTGCTTCCTCCAATTCACCATCAAAGTGTGGCGGTTTGATTTTACGAAATTCCCCTTGTAAATCTATCTGCTGCCTCTTTGAAGTGTGTTGTTCAAAGGCATTATTAGATCACTCTTCCTGTTCCTCCTCACTTCCTCCTCACTCTTCATGTTCTGTGTGGTGATTTCACCCCTCCGACGCTCTCTACTATTCAGCGCTGGGATTCAGTGGGTGCTAATTTTGTTTTTCAGATTGGCTCTTTATAATCCTTTCCTGTTCCAAAATTAACCTTGTGTTATCTTTTCACAATCGGGCCATTTCATTTTTCAGCTCCTGTACTATCTCCAAAATTGCACGATTCGTATCTTCGAGCCTCTTCTACAAGCTACACCCATAATTCTGGGTTGCTCTCAGGGACTGGCATAGGTCCCTGACCCACTGCAAACCTACACGAAACACTGTTTGCTCTGCTCATGATGGCAATCTGTTGTTTCCCTTTTCTTAACGTAAGGTAGGAATAACAGAAGGAAGGTTAATGCTGAATATATACATATAGATATTGAAAAGAATAACAAGAACAAAAATAAATTCAGTTGTTTTATCTGTTCCTCTAGAGGCCACAATGTTTGAAACTTGGCTCTGATACCACTTATGACACTCCTAACCTACATTTCTACACAATAAAAAAATAAAAATAAAGTACTAACATTTATTTATAACCATTCAGACATACAAGTTTCAACCATCCAACTAAGTCCTATTACATGTGTATTTGCATATGCTGATGTGCCACCCTGTTTGCACTGACTTGGGTTCAATTCCTAATCCACTTTATGGTGAGCGTTTCCATGTGCATTTATTTCAAACACTTTTAAACTGTCATCAAATTACATTCTGTTTTATCACACTGTCCTTCCGCACTGTAAATATTACATTGTAATCCTCTTGGAATTATGGTCCCCCGCGTTGCATTAACCATTTCCCTGTCTAGGTTGACGTGGCGCGACAGATGAGTTCTTGGAGTCTATGACCTCAGGGTCTCTACCCCATCGACGGAAAAGGAGAAGGGATGTCGATCCAATGGCCTGACTTCTTCAAGGTGGGTATTCCACTGCCTCACCAAGGATATGCATCATTCTCTCCTTTACCTTTTACATTTGGTTCTACTATCTGGTTTCTTCTTTGCATTGTAAGTGCTTCATGCGACCGAATGGTGACCAATGAGGTTACGACGAAGACTCAAACCTTCCTCGGTTCTTGGATAGCTCAGTCCTAAACCAGGTTAATGATTTCTTTTCCATTGATTGTCATGAGTATTGCATTTTCATTTTATATAGAGTTGGTTTCATTCCCTGTTGCTAATCTTAGTTTTTCTATTCGCAAGGGGAAGGAAAGAATCTTTGGTTGCAGAAGTTTTCACCTAGGCAACCCTCTCATGAGTTAGAGATGGACGCTTTTGTTCTGGTCGTTCTATGCGAATGAAAGGTTTTGAGCCAAGGCAAATGGAGGATTCCTATAGTTTTCTGGAAATTTTGCTCCAGTGTTTGGAGATACAGCTCTTTGCTTATTATTGTTGTTTAAAATCACAAGCGTAGGCCTGGATGATGCTAGGTAGGGTTTACTATTTTTTTAGGCTGAGGGCTCTCGGTGGTCTTGCGTTTGGGACCGCCTGGACTAATTCCCTCACGCACTCCTAAACTTGTAATATAATCTAGTTGCAGTCTCGTTGTCGGGGTTTTGCTAAGCTCAGGTTTTTTAATGTCCGCCCATACTCTAGGAAAGACTATATTACTCTGGTAAAATAGTGGTTTGTCTGCAGTCCTAATCTTTCACTGTTTAGCATTCCTGCTATGTAGGAACTGTAGGTTGCATGATTTGTTTTTTGTTTGACACTTATTAAACTATGACACTGTATTCATCCCTGTTGAATGATATATATATATACACATATACTTGTTATTTTTCCTTTACGTGACTGTAATGACACTGGTTCTGTAATTATTGATTGAGTATGTGCCTCGAAGGATTATCAGAGATTGAACGACTTCATTCTTGAATCATTATTGTTCATTATTACTTCATGTAAATTGTAGGTTCCTGTAAGCTTGACAGGCACCCATTGTCATTTTCTGCATATGAATTTTATCTACTATACTTCGGTGTGCTACACAATTGCAATTGCTTTGCGTTACAGGGTGATTGTTTTCTATTATAGTAAGGAAATTAAAGGCTTTTTGTATTTTTTATTAACACTCCCGCTTCCATAGTTATAAATCCCTTACGTTCCCTATTTGAGGTTAATACTCTGAGCTTTCCTGAGCGGCTCAGACTCCAGTTATAATCTTGAGGGTCTGCCACTATGGTAACCGAGTCAAGAACTTCTGGTTTAATTAAATAAATCCATCACACGAAGTGCAGGTTTACATTGTCCTAACAGTTAAGATTTACCTCTACAAGTATCCAGTTTCCTCTATGATTAACTGAATAGAATACCCTTGTTCTCCTTATATGGTACGAGCTATCACATTTGTTTCTAGACCAGTAGGGTATTACCCTCAATGGAAATGAGTCGAGTAAAGCTACAACTTTGACATTCCAATATTCAAGGAATTAGACAGCAGTATCAACCCTAATGTATCAAAGTTTATTTCAAGACAGTTTGTAACAGTTAACACACATAGTGAGACCAACATGCAATTTGGTTCTTTTCCCATACAATTGACTCTTTTGATTGTTCCCCATGACAGATTCTAATTATAAATTTATCGCTTAATATATTCAAGCTTTGTCCGTCAGGTTCAATTTATAACTATAACAAGTTTAATGTTATAGTTCACTACAGGTGGAAGCACTATTCTACAAGGTTACTAGCCCCCCCTAGGTGCCATTTGTCCCTTCTATTTTTGATTTCCAACCACAGTTTCCAGATAAACACAAAGAATCCACGGCTCTTTAACTGTTACGAGCACGTCAAGTATTATTCTCTTTATTCAGTAACTTCCAGTTTTCTAGAGAAACAACAAAAGAATTCCACAGTTCTTAACTATTACGAGCACATCAAATATTATTCTCTTGATTTAGTAACTACAAGTTTCCAGGATAGCCCACTTACCTGACTTCTGCTAGGAAAGCAGTGCACCCCTTTGGGAAGGAGCTCCAACATTATTATCTGTTTTCTATCCGCCCAACCATGAGATACGTACTCCTCAACTGTATCTCCCCCTGAGCTCTCTTGCAAGGTCACTAACCCTTGCAAGTGTGTTGCACACCAGGTGCATGTTATCTGGTCATTACCAGGCTTAGCATCTTCTTCTTACCATCTGACCTTTCAGCACGGTTTTTCCTCCCCTCACCTTCTTTTCCTTGGGTTGTTTTTAGTTAAGGGAGGCAGTTAGGGTTGCATTCCAACAACTTCCTCTTTTCCAACTTCCTTCCTCAGAAGTTGCCAATTTCTTTTAAATTCTTAAAGAAAACATTTTCCATAGCCAATCATTGAAAACAAATATTATTTAATTCAAATAACCATCATCCTTTAGTTTGTAAATAAAACATGGTAAATAGAATATTTACAGCAAATATTAACAATGTTCCACAGTATCACACCTATCTTTAAGAATCTTGAAAACTTAGTCTACCAACCTTTATCATGTCTAATCATTTAATCAAAGCTAATGACTCTTGTGAAAACTAATATGTCAATTTATTTGATATTATTACAAATATTGTCCAAAGAGAATTAATTTTCCTTATTTTATTATTCAATTTATTTTATATTAAAGTTTTTTCCAAATATATTTGGCTATTATAAAATTTTATAATTTATATCAAAATAACATTTAATACTTACAATAATAAAATAAATTTATTAATATTCATATTAAAATTTAAGTTTAATTATATTTTTATTCTTTTTTGTTAGTGTTGCTAAGTGGTGTGAGTATTTAGCATAGATGGATTTTCTTGGAGTTTTGAACTTATGATATTCACATCATGGAGTGCCTTAACAAAACACTCCACCATCATTTAGTCTAGTCCCCATGGAAATTAATTATGTTCATTTAAGAGTAGTAACATAATTTATTATATTTATCCAAAAATATCCATTCATAATACATTTTGTAAATTAGATATTGACATGTTACTAAAAATACATTAACACTCCCCACGAGTTGTAGAATAGACATTGACATGGTGCTCTATTACTTAACATTACTGACCAATGACCAGCAAATCGCAATACCCCTCTATGCATCCCTCTTTCTCTCTCTCCATTAACTATCCTTTCCACCCCTCTATCTCTCTCTCCCTCTATCGCTCTCTCCACCTCTCACTCACCCCCTTTATCACCTCTTATTTTTGTAATCCAACCTCCTCTCCCTCTCCCTCTTGCACTCTTCCTTTCTCCGTCCTCTCTTTTTCTTGTAAGATATCTCTCCCACTACTTCCTTTGTGCCAGCTTCCCTCCCTCTCCCTCTCTATATACCTTTGATTCTTTTTCTATATCTCCACCTCTCACTCTTTCTCTTCCCTACTCCCTCTCACTCTATCTCCCCCCATCACCTTCTCACCTCCCCTCTCCCTCTCTATATACCTTTGAATCTCTCTCTATCTCTCCACCTCTCACTCTCTCTCCCCTTCTCCCTCTCACTCTCTCTCTCCCCTTCCCCCTCTCACACCCTGTTCTCTCTTCCCTACCACTCTATTCCTATCCCTGTGTCTCTCTCCTCCGCTCTCTATTTTTCCCTCCCGCTAGTGTCTCCCTCTCCCCCTCTCTCTCCCCCTCTCTCCCTACCTCTTTCCATCTCTCTCTCACTCCATCCCTCTCTCTTGTTATATATATATCTCTCTCTCACAGTCCCTTCCCACCTATCTTTCACACTCCCTCTCTTTATCTCTCTCTACCTCCCTCTCCCCTCTCTCCCTCACTCTCTCTCTGTCCCTTCATCCATTCATGTCTTGCTTCCCATCCCCTATCTCTTTTTCTTCCCTACACTATCCCTCCTTCCATCACTCTCTCTATCTACCTCTCCATCCTCTTCTCTCCTACTCTATCTCCATCGACCCATCCCTTTATCTCTCCCACTTATCACTTTCTCTCACTCCCCCTCATTCTCTTAATCCCTCCCTTTGTCTCCCTTCATATTTCTCTCTCCCCCTCTAAACGTCTCTCTTTGCCTCTCCCTCAACCTTTCTCTCTCCCTTACACACTCTCGCCCTCTCCCTCTCTCCTTGTCACAATCTCTCCTATGCTCTCTCTTTATTGCTCACTTTCCCTTTGTTAAACGAAACGCTAATTTGAACATATATAGTTTAATACACATTCAATTAATTGGGAGTATAATTCTTGCATATTTTAATTTATGTGTGTAAAATCATCATAAAGGTATCAATTCAATAGACAATTTGGGTAGCGACCTTCCATATGGGATATTCTAATGAAAGCCTTGTGTTCTAAAATTATACACAAAAAATAACATAAACAAACAAGCACATACCGTTCATTAAATGAAAACACAAACATTTAAAATTATATCATCATAAAACATCAACCTGTAACTAATTATAAAAATCATATTAATTAAAAATACTTATAAAGAATAATGTGCATTGAATATTGGTGCTTACAAAAATTCAAATTCGTTCATGATGTTGAATAAATAAGATTTTATTAAATTAAACAACAATTTAAAGATTAAAAAGTTAATATACAAATTCAACTCATCTAAAAGTAATTATTGTTTATGATATTACATGAGCAAATATATTATACACAAACAAAAGTGCAACAAACAAATACATATCATAAAATAAAACCACATAAATTTAAAATTGTATTGTCTGAAAACATCAATATGTAAATTAATTTTTATATTTTATATTTATTTTGTTTGTACTTATCATCATCATGAGGGCCATTTGATATACTTTTAGATTTACATTGAATGATCATGGTTAAAAAAATATTTATGCTCATAGTCACCTGTGATGTTGTGATTATTGTGAAATTTTGATTTTATACTAAATAGATTTAACAAGTTATAAACTCCACCCATTCTACAACACAAAACATTACCTAACTAATACACTAATTATGAACTTACAAACATTGAATTAAATAAAAAAATTGATTAAAATGTAAGATAAGAATATATTAATTAAAAAATAAAATTAAATATTGATAGGGGAATTGTCTCAAGATGACGAGCTCGGTGTGATGGCTAGGGTTTCCCAGTGTTTTCTCTTTCCTTATGTAGTCATGTTTCTTCAGACATCAAATCCACCTTTCTCGTCATGACTAGGGCATGATCCCACTACTCATGGGTTTGATAATAGAAAATTTCAATGGAGTAAATAATGGTTTTGGTCTCTTCTGCGGGGATGGAGACTGATAGCCCTGACGATCGGGAGTATCATTCACCAGATTGTCGATGCAAAGTATTTTCTCACCCCATATGTACACAATGGCATAGAAGGAAATGAAGGGAATCACATTCATGATTTGGGAATGGGCCTGTGTATAATTAAGGTGACTGTAGTGCAGAAAGCTTATAGTTGTCTGCTCTTAGTCACAAGGCAAATATCGGTCAGATTTAAAGGAAAACTTTTGGCTATGAAAGCGAATGTTCTACCTCTAGCACACTATTTCATATATCTGTTTTTAAAGATATTGGATCTAGATATTATCAATCCCATGAGAACATTAGGTTGTCGAAATGGAGAAGTAGTGTTAGATCTAGAGAGTCTGGTTCGCTTTTTGCCAACTTAGATTTTTACTGCATCAAAGTGTGTGGATTTGCTAGTCTGGCCATCAGTTATGAAGTCAATACCTCCATGGAAATCACTCTCACTCTTTTCATCTCTGCACTTGTCCATTGATTCGACTAAAGATTTGTGTGACTGTCAAGTATGGGCAATTGATCTAGTAGCCTTCCAATTTTTTATCAAATACCCAAATGGAAAATCAATAGTATTTTGCGTTTAGGCCATAGATCATGCCAAACAATTAAAGCATAAAATCATGCACACTCTGGGTATCCCTATGCTCCTACAAAGTTTCTTCAGGGGGAAATCCATTCAAGAAGATGTGATGTTACAAGATTATAACATCCTCACATCATCCACCATCATATTAAACCTGAGGCTTCGGGGAGTATCACCTCGACCAAAAAATTCAGAGGTCATAGGGGAAATGTCTGGATCTAGTATTCCCATAGGAATAGAATGAAATCAAGGGCAAGTTAATGGAGGCTTTTCATTCATATATATCCTCAAAGGAAAATTTGATTCCTCGACAATGCCAGATCTGATACATAATATACCCAACCCCTAAATATTGGAAAAACTAAATCAAATCCAAGTAATCACTGTAGATCTACCATAAACAAATTATTTTTTCAAAACATATGAATATCAAGCAGCACCATGCAGATTCAGCATTTTTTGGCCAAAAAATGTGGATCTCTTCCATTGGAAATTCACAAATTAGACAACAAATTGTGAGATCCACCTTTCCTCAATGGGTCTTTTCATAGTAAAATTTGCATCGTGAAAGGACTGTGAATATATATTGCAAGAGGGTCCATGGTTTTGGGGCTTTAAGGGACTTTTTGTCACCCCTTGGTTCCCATATTTCAACACCAATATAATGGTAGTATCTAAAATGCCAATTTCATTTAGATTGCATAATCTACCCCTACATTTATGGATCCGTAAAGTGATAGAATCCATTGGCAACATATTAAGGCAATACATAAAGAAAGATACACAAATATTAAAGAACAATTCTACACAATTGCTAGAATTTGTGTGGAGGTGGACCTCAATAAAGGATTGTCAGAGCATATTGTCTTAACAGACAAGAATAAGTGCTCAACATAGTTTCTAGATTTTTAGAACACAACATTTAGATGTTGAATAAGCCGACAAATGGGACATCCAAAAAATTCATGTCCTGATGCCAAGAAAGCGCCTCAAAGGAAGAAGAAAACAAGAAATAAACACAAGGGATAGAAATTCCCATAACAGTTACCTGACGAAGAAGAGGATGTTGAAGAAATGGATCCTCCTACCAATGAAGAAGCCCAAAGTACAAAAGAAAACGTATAAAAGGGTAGTGTTAATCATGAAGTTTTAGGAACTCCAACGCACACATCGAGGAAGCAGATGATCGTTGTAGCAATACAAAAAAGGGACTCAAAATGTCATAATGTATCTGAAAGTTTAGATTCAGATAAGGAAAATCCTAGAATGAATGAAGGGACCCATCTGGCACTTGTAACGACCACTCCTTACCAGGGAGAATGGCGAAAGGTTAAAAAGAATAAATGGAGAAAGGGGTAACATGTTTATCACCATTTTGAAGTTGTATTTTTGGTCATTGTGATCACCAGTTTCGATTGGCATGATTGAATGCATTATCAACATCTACAACATGTAATTTTTTCTTTCATTAATAAAATTATGGTTTTTCCTTAGCAAAAAAGAATATATTTATTATAAATAATTATAAAAGAATATGATTTTCAAATACCTATTGAATAGTATAGTGGTTGTTACAAAAAAAGCTTTGTCAATCATGATGTCAGGGTCAATGACCAAAATAAGTGAAATTTTATAAAATTGAACATAGATAAGTTAATGCAAGCATTCACTTCATTTGAAGTGTATCTCTTGCATTGGATACTATGCATGCTTAAAATCATCATAGAAGTTAGTTGTATCAAGTTTATAAGCAATTTGTTTAGTGACCTTCCATACGGTATATTCTAATGAAAGTTTTTTGCGTGCTTTGGAATTCATAGACATAGAAAGACAAACAAGTAAATACATTACATAAAATAAAAGCACGAAAATTTAAAACCCTATCATCGTGAAACATCGCTTTGTAACTAATTATAAATATATATATTAATTAAAAATACTTATAAAATAATTTGATTGTCAAAGATGCATTGAATAATGATACTTACAAAAAAACATGGTTATTTGCAAAAAAAAATAAAATTGTGTTAAGCTAAATACTAATTTTAACATATATAGTTTAATACACATTCAATTAATTGGAAGTGTAATTCTTGGATATTATATTTTATGTCTGTAAAATCATCATAAATGTGACTTGTTTCAAGTTAGTAGTTAATTTAGGCAATGACCATCCATACACCATATTCTAATGAAAGTATTTCTCGTGTTCTAAAGTTTATATAAATACAGGAGAATAAACAAACAAACACATACATTACATAAAATAAAAGCACAAACATTTAAAATTATATCATGATAAAAATTCTATCTAATTATAAAATTAATTAACTAAAAAACAATGTTCATTGAATAATGGTGCTTACTAAAATTCAAATTCATTCATGTTGTTGTTATCATTTATAGAAAAAACAAGATTTTATTAAATTAAACTACAAACTAAAGATCAATGCTTTAGTATACAAATTGTACACATTGGAAAGGTAATTCATGTATATGATCAGACACATACAAACATAACAAAGAACCAAATGAAAACAAGAGCACAACAAAAAAATACATAACATAAACTAAAACTGCATACATTTAAAATTCTATGATCATAAAAAAATTAATTTGTAAATTAATTTTTAAATTCTATGTTTATTTTGTTTCTATTTTATCCTCATCAAGAGGGACTTTTTATATATTTTTAAATGTTCATTGAATGATTGTGCTTTAAAAAAAAATCATGGCCATAGTCCCTTGTGATGTTGTGATTATTTCCATTGTTGAAAAGTATATATTGATTAAAAGCAATCATGAGAACATGTGATTTTCAAACTTACAAACAATGGTGATGATGGTTACAAAGAATATCAATGGCCATATATTTTTGTGTTATTATAACAAGCTATAAACTCCACCCTTTCTGTACCATAACAAATTAATTAACTAATAAATTAGTTATTTATTTAGTTTAAAGTGTTGTTGTTCATTATTATAAATATCAGTTTTATTTAAACAAATTATAAAATTTATAAATTTCTTGTTAAGTTGGAGATGGTTTTATATTAAAATTTTAAGTGAATTACAAAAAATTTGAAATATTAAAATCATGATATATATATATATATAGATATATTATAAATATATATATATATATATATATTATATATAGTTTTCTTTAAAGTATAAATATTTGGAACCTTAAATAAGATATATATTCATTTAAGAAAATAATATAACCTTCACAAAAACCATTTGAAATGCATTTATAATCTAATTTTAAAATTAGTTATTTATTACTAGATTATAATTTAAAAGCAATTTATAATAATGGAAAAATGATTTCTTAAATTCAGATAAACTTAAAAGAAAAAATATTTCTATATATATATGAAAAGTTCAAACAATAATATATATGAAATAATTTTTTTATATGTATAAAATTGGCAATAATTTATAGAACATTTTATGCAACAAGGTTAAAAAATAATAATTAAATAAAGGTTAAAATGAGTTCATGTTGCCAAGAATACCCAACACGGTGAGATACAATAGCTAAATAAATGTTAAAATGAATTTAAGTTGCCAATCATAGCTAACAGGGTCAGATAGATGTTAAAATACATTCATGTTGCGAACAAAAACCAACCAGGTGAGATAGAGAAATAATTAAATGTTAAAATGAATTCATGTTACCAACAATAACCAACTAAGTAAGGTAAAATATATCCGTTAAACTTTTATGCAAGTGTAAATAAATATTTAGATATATCTCGACTTTTACTCACGCCTAAATAAATGTTGCTCTACTCCACACTTTCACGATGGATAGAGTCACGACCACAACATTATTATCTTAGTTTTTTTCCAACGGATGGAGTCAGAACCACAATGAAACGGATGGCTTTTTCTAAATGCCTCAATCGAATATCGAATTACTCCAGCCCAAGTATTTCGGCAACGTCAGTAGTTTCTCAATGCCTCCCAGTCATCACTCATCGCCTCCCAGTCGTCAAAAAAATTCAAAAGCTTCACAACGCGCTTAATAGGACTATGACATGTTGATTTTAAACAATTCAATAAAACTGCATATAACTCCCTGCAATGAAGAATAGAAGAGATGAAAAAAATGATGAAAAAAAATTCAAAATTCGATGCAAAAGTTGACGGTGGCTGGGGTGCACGTGAAGAAATGGGAACGAGGAATTGGAATTTGCCACTTTCAACTTCTCGCCTAGGTAGTCTAAATGCCTTTGGCCATTATTGGAGGATGGGTTCTCAGTAATTGCAAGTGAGTTTTCCATTAACTATTATAGTTTTTTTTATGTTTTATTAAATTGTATATTTATAATATGTTTCACGGATTGCATTATAATAATTTTATTATAATAATTTTTTGGGTGTATTTGATTATGTTTATGAGAATAATTTCGGAAAAATCACATAACAAATCACTTGTGGACGCGTTCGAACCAACTACCAACTAGTGTGGTTCATCGTGAGGACAAGTTGAAGATACGATCTGAGCGATTAGTTAAATAGGGAAAGCAGGCCATTCCAACAGCTAAATTTGACTGAGTAACACTTAAACAGGACCTCTAATAGCTAGGTATGACCAAGTCAAAAGTGAGGAACCAAATTTTATTTAATTATTCTATTTATTTTTATTATCATAATTATATAATATTATTGATTTATAACTTGTTAGTAATATATATTATTAAATAGTATTTTCCATTATATTATTTATTTATCATTATATAATATTAATATTAATAATAAATATTATTTATTTAAATAATTAAAATAAATATAATGGTAAATATTATTATTATATACCCATTATTTTATTATAAAGGTCAGATCTAACTCTAGAACCTAAAATTAATTATTATTTGTTTCTTATTTATTTATTAATATAATAAATCTTATAATATATTCTTGATAATATATATTTACCATATGGAAAAAAAATAAAATTATTAATCATATTTTAATTAATATATTTTTTTTCCATAATATATATATTATTTACGTTATATAATAATAATATAATAAAATATTATTTATTTAAATAAAGATAAATATAATTGTAAGTATTTTATATATACCCATTATTTTATTTAAAACCAAATTTAACTCTAAACCTAAAATTAATTATTATTTTATTTTATATATATATATATATTAATATATATTTATTTATTATTATTTTTTTTGTGTAAATCGGACTATTTCTATTATGATACAAAAAAAGTACAGAGGGTTACATTTGCCGCCATAAGTTGGCTACGTGAACAAGTTGACATTTTGAATCTGAAACTAAGCCTGAGAGAGAAGACTGTGAGACTGTCCTCTTATCCCCAACTAGAACCATAGCTATACTGAAAACTTCAAAACTGAACCTGCCACTCCCTGCCAGCGCAAGGGAGGAGGTTGCAGACCCTTACAAGACCGAAATAGTGCTTACAGACGCTGAACTGATAAGATAGAACCGGCATTACAGACGCGGATGCAAAAAGCATGATTGACATAGACATTACAGAAATAAACATAGACATAGACTGACTCCCAATATCGACAGGTACAGCTTCAATGACTTCCAAAAACTGAACGTAGCACAGCCATACCACCACATGTGTCCAAGCAGCGCGCCTAGGTGTAAGGGTTTGGTGGCTCCTCCACCGCCGGACTGAGAAATGTTCCTTGTGGCTCCTCCACCACCGGGCAGCCATAGGAGTCTGAGGCACTCGTGTCGGTGTATGGCGCGTCGTCCCTCTTAGGCTCGCGTGGTCCAGCTTGGATCATCGCCACCTCACCCGCGGCTTCCAGAGACTGTAATTGCTGACCATGAACAGGCGAGGGTGGCCTTGGAGCGGCTGGGGCTTCAGGTCGGTCAGCGTGCTCGCATTTTTCAATGTGCACTGATACAAAATACACAGCATTGTCTAGCGTGCAGGGGAATCGGAAACGGGTTGATGGATGCCCGCCAAAGGGACATACTACAGACCTACCCCGCCCTCTGCCTCGTCCGCGCCCTGTGCAAGCTTGTGGAGAGAGAATTTCCTCTGAGGACGCAAAGGAATGTGGCGAAGAGGCCCGTGCTCAGGCACCACCTCTTGAGCCTCCTCGCCTACAGGCTCCACGTTGCCATTCACGTAGCATGATTCAGCGCCAAAATGAACCAAAGGTCGCAGACTCTCCAAGTGCCGATATGAGAAGAAACACAGAGATGGATGTCAATTCTTACCCCCTAGGTCAGAAACCAGGCCAGATTCAGAGCCGCGCAAGGAGAGTTTCTCCCAACGAATTGTCCCGTCCTGCACCCAGAAAGTGCAGTGCGCCCCAGGACTGCACCTCGAACCAGGTCACCAGGAGACGGCGACGCTGCACAAATCAGAATTCTATCATTGACAGTGCCGTAACAGGTCGAAGCGACAGACCAAATTCTCAGGTGATTCAAGCTCGCAACCAAGGCCTCCAGAGCCGAGGGCTGAGGTTGATGCACGGTCTTCCTCCCCTGCAGAGCAGACATCCAAGAATTGGGCTCACCTCTCCCCAACGAAACCAGACAACTAGAGCTTCGCTCACCTCTCACCAACATTATCAGAGAATTCCGCTCACCTCTCACCAACGATATCAGAGAATTCCGCAACCAGACAACCAGTGCAACCAGACAGCCAGAGCTTCACTCACCTGAGCTTCGCTCTCCAGAGCTTCGCTCACCTCGCGAATGACTTCCCCTCGGCGTCGTAATGAGACCTCTCGGCACCCAAATACCCCTGCCACCTTGAAAAATCTCGCTTGCATTAACTCTGTCCGGACTCCTTCGCGAGCCTTCGGCCCACTTGTCCTGAGCTGGCGGCCACTTGTCAATAAATGACGCCGCCTACTCATTTACTATGCTGTCATTCACCCGCAGCCGGGGTATTTATTTACTAATATTAATATTATTAAATTTTATTAATATATATTTTTTAATAATATAATATTTATCAAAGGAATAAAATTTTAAAAATCATATTTTATTAATATATTAACTTTACCATCATATTAATATTAATATTATTAATAAGTATTAATTTATTTAAAATATTAGGCTAAATATAATGGTGAATATTATTATCATATACTCATCATTTTACCAAAAATAAAATTTAAACCTAGAACTCAATTAAACCTAACAAACTATTATATTTATTTTATTTACGTATTTATTTAATTTATTTATTAATATTAATATTATTAATATTAAAATTACTATTAAGCTAAACTAATGAAACTATAAACTATTACCATAATATTAAGATAAAGTAGTTAATAATATTTTTTTTTTTTGTAAGCTGGGGAGTTACCAATTTCTATTATCAAAAATGAAACCATTACAATCTTAAGGTGGTCTCAACCTGCCCCGAGGGGAAACCAGGTATATTGACCACCTATAGTTTTTGACTGCTGACCAAAAATAAAAGGTTTTCATACTGTCTTTCCAGGCTTTGTAAACATTCACCTTGTAACTATTACTATTGACATCTAGCTGCAAGTAAGTCTTATCATAAGTCCTATACATAGCTAAAGAAAAAACTAAAATTTGCATTTTCTATCTATATCAAAAAACATGCCTTTCTTCATTGATTCCCAGCGTCCTCATGCTGCTCCTTCTCCTTCTTGATCACCAAGCCATTTGCCTTTAGCTGCTGCTGAAGATCCTCCAGCCCCTTGTCTTGCATGAGGAGGGTGATTAGGATGTTCTTCAGCTCTTTCTTCAGGTTTGGTATTCCCTGTGACAATTCAGCCATTTCTAAGGCTATCTGCTCCATGGATTTGGCCATAAGTCTTTTCATGACCCAATATAGGTGCAGGGATTGCTTATACAGTGTCATTCGGCCTCGGGTATGGCCTAGATCTGGCATAAGATGCATCCAGTCCTCCATTTCTTCCTCAGACTGTGCCTGAATGGCCTCTTCCTCCCAGTGTTCAATTATTCTTTTGATTTTCTGGTTTGTTCTCTCATTATAGGCTCTCTCTGCTACCCGAACTCTTGTCTCTATAGTCCTCCTCCTTTGTCATCCTTCTGCTCCCGCACTGTTCTCCTCGTCTTCCACTGTTCCTTCGCGACATCGACGACCCCTCCTGCTTAACTATTCCTCACCTGCTCTGGCCTCCCCTTCCTCGGCGACCTCGCCCTCGCCTCCGCCTGCCTCTCCCTGCCTCAACACCCGGCTCCTGTCTACTTTCATCTTCCTCCTGACCTCTTTTCGTGGCTCTGTTTCCTGTACTCTTCTCATTTTGGTCGCAGTTAACATTCCCCTCTACTGCCATTTCAAATTCAGCTTTGTTGTCTTCACTGTCATCCTCAGAAACTTCATATACAGGAATATAAAATTGCTCAGGGCCCTCCTCCAATTTTCGTTTGCCTTTCATGTCCTGGCGCCCTCGGCTCTGGTCCCCATCTCCATCTCTACTTCACATCCATCTCCCTACTTCCCTGCTCCCTTCCGCTGCCATTCTTTCCTCGTTTTTTGGCTTCGGCCTCTGCATCCTTGTTCTTTCTTCTCTGCTTCCTAAACTTTGCTCTCTCCTGGCTGTATTCTGCCGCTTACCTCCGCTCTCTCTGGTTTTCCTGCATGCAATTTCTCTTGTCCCTCTTCGCCACCCTTTCTTCCTTATGCCTCCCTTCTTCATGCACTTAAGCTCCACCTCCCTGTCCGCTCTGCTTTCCCATGCCTCCTCGCAATCATTTCCTTGCCTTGTGTCTGACATCCTGACACCTCCACCGTCATTCCTCCGTGCCCTGTTGTCCTTTCGCTCTGATCTGGGATCCTTCTCACCGATCCAATTGCCTGTGTCCATCATACCTTGAGACCTGGCTGTACTGTCCTTCCTTACACACCGTCGCCTCTTAATTGCTCTGCCTGCCACATTACTCATCCCGATCGGGTGGTTAATAATATTATTATTAATATTAACTCTTGGCTAATATTACTAGCTCATAATTAGAGTCAAACTTTTTATTTTTCTTTTTTTTAAGGGACTAATATTATTATTACTAGGGCTAATATCGAATTATTTATAACCTCTCATGCTATAAAATTATCATAAGGATAATGTCATTTTCTAGGAAAAGGGTTCAAAAGATTCAAGAGTTATTAATTATATATCCCACACCGGACTAAGGGAGGATAAAGGATAACACAAACAAAAGAAAAGTAGGAATGAGGAGGCTAGGAAGACAGGGCTGGGATCCAACAACTACTAATATTCCAACCATCATCCCTATGAAGATTATTAGGCCTTTTTTCGGTTTCAAGGGCCTCTCTAAACTTCCGATGGTGAAACTATGCAACCTTTGCAATGACACGAGCCTCTTCAATACAGACATGATGTTTATTCTTCTCGGCATGTTCTGCAAGGGCAGAGGACTTGGCCCTTCCATCCCTTAAGTCAGCCGAATGCTCATTAATCCTTTGATTAATAGAGCAACCGGTCTCACCAATGTATGGTGTCCCATAGGAACAAGGAATGACATAGACGCCCTTCATGTCTTTAGGGTCGATAGGATCTTTTACAGATCTAAGGGAGCGACGGATGGTATTAAGAGGTCTAAAGGTTGCGGGGACGTGGTGCTTCTTCAAAATCCTGGCAATCTTATCAGTGCTTGCTTGGATGTAAAGTAGGTGAACCCCCATGACACGATCTTTAGGATATTTTTGGATTGAGGTCTCCTTATGGGCCTTGAGGAAGGCTTTTTGAACTAGGTGTCTACTGTAACCATTTTTAACAAAGACACCTAGGAGATGAGCCTTCTCTTTTTCCAAGCTCTTTTCATCAGATATTCTCACATCACAGGTAGCAAGTGTGCTACGAATGCCCAACTTCTGAGTGGGGAAATGATGGGAGCTAGCATGTAGATATTGATCAGTATGAGTTTTCTTTCGAAAAACCTGGTGAGAAAAGGAACCATCCTCATTCTTAAAGATGAGAACATCCAGGAATGGAAGACATCCATTGACTTCCTTTTCCATAGTGAATTTAATGGCAGAGGACTGGTTATTGAGATGACGGAAGAAGATATCCAACTCAACATGACCATGAGACCAAATGACACCTGTGTCATCTACAAATCTCTTCCAAAGCTTTGGTAAGAGACGAAAGGAGGCCAAAGCTTTGAACTCAAAATCCTCCATAAAAAGATTAGCGACAATAGGGGACAAGGCGGAGCCCATGGCAACTGCGCAGGTTTGCTCATAGAACCCTCCTTTGAAGCTGAAAAAGGTGGAAGTAAGGCACAACTCAACCAACTGAGTGGTATCAGGGTCAGTAAGCTTGTTGATAACCTCCATGGCCTCATTGATGGGAATAAAAGTGTATAGGGAGACCACGTCGAAACTTACCAGAATGTCCTTGGGTTCAAGCTTAATTCTCTTAAGATCATCGATAAATGAAGTAGAGTCTTTGACGAAAGACTCTGTGCGACCAACTAATGGTCTCAGCTTCAAGGCGAGGAATTTGGCAAGGAGGTAATTTTTTTGTTTGTAGATTTTATTTTTGAGTTTGAATTTTAGTAAAAGGGTTAAGTTGTTTAATGTTTACTTAGGTTTATTTTTAAATTTTTAGAATCTCTTTTATTTACATTTACATTTTCCATTTAAGACCTCCATAAATATTAGGTGAAATTCATTTTAATTCTTTTTATTGCATAAATAATGTGATAGAATTTATTTTATTATTTTCCCGATTTTATTGTAAATTATTTCTGAAAATTTTAAAAATGTAATTATTTTTCTCTCTATCTTATTATTAATACCTATTTTCTAATGTTTTTGCATGGAGATGGAGAATGAAGATTATTCAAAATTACAATTTTTTTTTCATTTATTTATATGTAAATTATATTATTATTTGTAAACAATTAAAAAACTATATTAATAAGATTTGTCTTTATTTTGATGGAGGGGATTTTCCCTCTCTCTAAGACGTCAAGATAGCTATGGCTATGGCTATCTGTAAGGAATGTCTAGTGTGATGATTATGGTTATTTTGTTATTATGATTTTTTCTCTCTTCCCAAAGAAATTTACAAAAAAAAATTGTGGAATGTAGTAAAATTATGAAATTGTGATAACTTGTTTAAATAAATTGATATTGGTAATGAATGAACAATAAAACTTAAAAAAAAAAAAAAAATGAAATTCCTTCTCCAACAATGAACTTTGGTTGTACAACTTCTCATCCTCATTGATCAAACCTTAAGCTCCTTCGACCTATGCCTCATTTAGTAGTCACCTTAGTCCTTCAATGGTGATGCATTTAGGGCCAACTTGGTCCAATCTCACACCACCCTCCAATAGTCCAGATGCGTCCAATACCAAACTTTGCAACCTCGACCTCAAATTCGACTAGAAAATTGTCATCAAAAAGAGGATACTCATACATTGCTTTCAAACACAATCCTAGTCCTCTTGTCCTCAAGATCTTAGCTTGAGATATGGTCAGGGCACACCAACAACCCTAAATAGCTACTCCCAACTATGTTTCCCTTCTGCAAACACATTCTCTTCTCCTCCTTATCCTCCTTATCCTCCTCCTCCTCCTTATCCTCCTCCACATCCACCTCCACCACCTTCTCTTCCCCCACTTCCTCTACCAAGTCTGCCTCTTCCTACACCTCCTCCTCAAACTCCTCCGCCTCTGCGTCCCCCAACACCTCCGCATCTGCCTCCTCCTCATCCACCACCACCAACACCTCCTCCTCCTCCTCGTCCTCCTCCTTTGTCTCTTCCTCCTCATTCACCACCAACTCCAACTCCACCTCCACCTCACCCACCCCCTCCTCCTACTCCTACTCTTTATCCTCCTCCTCGTGCTCCTCGTCCACCTCCAACACGTCCACCTCAGATCCTCCTCCTCATCGTCCACCTAAACCGCCACCTGCACCTTCACTTCCTCCTCCTCCAACTCATACTCCACCTCCACCTCCACTTCCACCTCCACCTCCACATCCATCTCTTGCTACTCCTCCTCCTCCTCCTCCACACACTTCTCATCCCCCTCCTCCTCCACCTCCACCTATACCTATACCACCTCCTACACACTCACCACCTCGTCCTCCTTCTTATCCTCCTACACCTCCATCTCCAACTCCTCCTCATCCACCACCATCTCCTCTTCCCCCACCTCCTCTACCACCTCTGCCTCTGCCTCAACCTCCTCCACCTCCATCTCCTCCTCCACCTCGTAATCTTCCTCCTCCTCCTCTACCTCTTCCTCCTCCTCCTCCTCCTCCTCCTCCGATGCCTCTTCCTCCTCATCCACAACCAACTCCAAATCCACCTCCACTTCCACCACCACCTCCTCCTACTCCTACTCCTTCTCCTTCACCTCCTGCTCCTCCTCCACCTCCTCTCCTCCTCCTCCACCTAAACCTCCACCTTCACCTCCTCCTCCACCTAATATTGCACCTCCACCTTCACCTCCTCCTCCACCTAATATTGCACCTCCACCTTCACCTCCTTTTCCATTCGTCCTCCATCTCCTCCTCCTCCTCCTCCTCCTCCTTCTCATTCTCCTCCTCCTCCATCTCCACCTATACCTCTACCACCTCCATCTTGACCCCCTCATCCACCTCCTTCCTCCTCCTCCACCTCCATGTCCATGTCCACCTCCTCCACCTCCAACTCCTCCTCTGCTTCCTCCCCCTACTCCTTCTCAATCTCCACGTCCACCTCCTCCTCAACCCCCTCCTACTCAATCTCTACATCCACCTCCTCCTCAACCACCTCCTCCTCCTCCTCCACCTCCACCTCCTCCACCACCTCAAACTCTACCTACTCTTGCTCCTCCTCCACCACCACCTTTGTCTCTGCCTCCTCCTCCTCCTCCTCCACCTCCACCTCCACCTCCTCCACCACCTCCAACTCCATCTCCTCCACCTCCACCTCCAACACGACCAACATCACCACCTCCACCTCCTCCTTCTTGACCACCTCTTCCTCCAACTCCACCTCCTCCTCAACCACAACTTCCACCTCCACCTCCTCCTTCTTGACCACCTCTTCCTCTAACTCTGCCTCCTCCTCAACCAGAACTTCCACCTCCACCTCCACCTCCACCTCCACCTTTGCCTCCTTCGCCTTCTTCTCCTCGTACTCCACATCCACCTCCACCACTTCTATCTCCTCCTCCTCTACCTCCTTCTCCTCGACCTACTCTTCCTCCACCTCCACCTCCTCCATCGCCTCCACCTCTGCCTCCTCCTCCTCCTCCTCCTCAACCACCTCCACCTCCACCTCCTCCATCGCCTCCACCTCTGCCTCCTCCTCCTCCTCCTCCTCAACCACCTCCACCTCCACCTCCTCCTCCACCACCTCCATGCTCACTGCTTCTCCCTTGTCCTCCTTTTCCACCTACTCTTCCTCCACCTGCACCTCATCCACCACCTCTACCTTCGCCTCCTCCGCCACCTCCACCTATGTTTTTTTCAAATCCTCCTTCATCGCCTCCACCTTCACCTCCTCCTCCACCACCTCCACCAACACCTCCTCGACCTCTACCCTCTCCTTCTCCCCCTCCACCTCCA
>APFE030723721.1:0-18704 GCA_000404065.3 Pinus taeda
ATTTGATGTTGCATAGATGGAGAACCAAATGACATAAAATTGGGTCTTTGATGTTCAACTTGACCTTGATGGTGTTACATGTCATTTTGCCACCATCAGGAAAATGATCGTTAATCTAGATCTTTTGCTATCCATCAAAGTGTTCCAAAGCATTCCCTTGTAAGGGTAGAAGCTAAACAATCTTAGAGAGAATGATAATTATGGATTACATGGTCCAAAAACCTTTTTTTGATTACCTACGCAGTTCTCTAGCCAGATTATGTGCATATGTAGAATTGACCATTAAATCCAACACAAATTTGTGCTCTATCTTCCACTATGAATTATGCAGATGACTCAACGAAACTAAAATTAAAAGTAAATTCTAGAAGCTTTGTTGGGTGAATATTTCCAACTGAAAGCTTTGATCTTACACTTACTCACGCCTAATCCCTTTGTTCATGGACTTAATCCCATCTCTTTGTGGAGCCATAATCCCTCCTTTTGAGGATCTCATCCCTTGATAAGAGGATCTCAAACCTCCTCCTCTTTGCTTATAAATCAAACACAGACCAAAGCGTTAAGGAGGACCAGTGAAGGTAAACCTGTGTTGCTGAAATAGGGCTAAAAGGCTTGTCATCTAAATAGAAGATTAAATACCATTGGATGAGGCTTGTGACATCTAGGAAACCAGGTTGTAAGCTTATTCTCCTTTGAATTCAATACAAAGTAGTTATTCTTTCCTAATTGTGTCTATTTTGATATTATTTGTGACATTCTTTTGTCACTCCCATGGTTTATAACTGATTATTGATTCAACTATATGTTGTATGTTAAGTTAGGGATTTCATTTACCTTTTATTTTATATGCGATATTCTTTGATCCCTTTGAATGTTTTTTTCGATGTGGATCCCTTTGGAGCATCATGGAAAAGTTGTGGAAAGCATTGGGAAAGCCTCAAAGGAAAAGCTGGCTATGGAAAGCACTGAAAGGACTTCTACAAGAACATTGCTAATAGGTAAGTGATTCTTCACGTACTACATGTTTCATGTTTCAGTTAGGGGCTAAGAAATGTAGCAATTCTTTTGATGTTTTTTACTCTGTTTTGTTGGAAATCTAGCGAGATCCTGTAGAAAATCCTGTAGATTCACAAGCTCATGCAATTTACTAAAGCATAGGACAAGACTCTACTTCTACTTTCAACCTTTGGAAGCCAATATATTGATGAAAACAATAATAGCAAGAATAAGATAAATCAATGGCACATAACACAAGATGTATCTAGGGAAAGCCACTACTCAAAACCCCACTATCTATATTGCATATATTAGAAATATGAGGGAAGGTACAAATCTTGTTCTCACTAGAACAATTCTACACAAGTATGCTCAACTCTCTTAGCTCACAAGCTAGCTCAAGCCAAATGCTTAGCCTATTCATCATCTCTCCAAGCCCCTAATCTCTTGTGTAATTCCTAGGATGAATAGCATGTATTTAAAGGAAATTCATGCTTCCAAAACTGTGCAATCCAAACATAAGTTCTTCTCTAATTGCATGCATGATCTATACAACTTAGTAAATCATACAACTGATAGTACATTGTCCTTGTACTCTAGTCTCAATTGGGTCTTTCTCAGAATCAACATGCATGAGTTTCGGTAATATTCAGTTAACTAGAGTGACACTTGTGGATGCACCAGTGCATCAAATGACTGTTAACTCTCTATTAGTTTCACAAACAAATTGGAACTAATTTAACTGAACATAACTCAATAAATTGAGTGATCTAATTAAAACTCACAATTAAACTCATCCCATGCCCCTAAAAATTAGGGAGAACATATACATGACTTCAGAAAGACTTCTAACTTGAAATTACTAAGACAATTAAGTTAATTAAACCTAATTAACTACTTACAAGCTTCTATAAGAATATAATTCAATTTTAATTCTCAATTTAATTGGAGGACAAATTAAACTGGAATTTATTATTGTCATCTCTCAACAGATCCTTCTTGTCCGCAAGAAGGATTAGTCTGTTATAACAAATTGGTGACTATACTGGGGAACGTCTCATTCTTCATCATTTCCTTGTTTGATTTCTTGAACCTTTTCTCATAGCCTTATCTGAGTGTTTGAAAAATATAAAAAATTCAATTTTGTGAATTGTTTGGTTTTATTTTTATTTTTTATAAAAATTTCTTAGACTGCGCATTTTATCTTTAGCAACAGAGTGCATATTTGCACACTTGGCCCTTAGAAGCAATGTGTATGTGCACTGGATCGAATTGTTTGCCTATGCACATACATGAAATTTTTGAAAATTTGAGTTTTCCTTTCACTAAGTCCACGAACTTTTGTTTTTTATGCTTGATTACACTTTTTTGCATCTTCAGAAAGTCTTTGTCAATTCGATCAAGTGTTGTGAAAGAGTCTTCTTGAAAAAATATTGTTTCCATGAATTAGGGTAAAGGCTTTGTCTGATGTTTTGTAGATCATCAAAAGAAGGATTGGTTCTTGATTTTTTTCCTTTCTGTCTTTCTTCTCTCAAACAAATCAGATTTAGTGTTTATTTTACCTGTTTGTGAAATATTATTTTGTTAATGAAAAGTAGTGTTTTTCGAGAATAAGTATTTTTTATGAAATTACTTCTTTTGTTGAACTTGAAATGAAAAGCTATTCTTCTTTCAATGTTGAAGTTTTTCAAAATTGTACTTTAGATAACGTTAAATTCATAGCGTTCATTTGAAGAAATGCATTTTAAGGATTTGATTGATTTCCTTATGCATTTTGAAATTTTTGAGTGATTGTATGTTAAAGGAAAGTTTCATGGTTTTTGAGTTATTAGGCGAATTGAAATATTAAAGGTTAATTTCTGCATTTGGGTCATTCGAAATTGAAAATTTGCATTCATGAAAAAGGATATGGTGAAATTAGAAGTTTTTCATTTTCTTTGAAAATTTGAAAAGATTCTTTCTTTACCATAATTAGAAATTCATTAAAATGAAAGGCTCATTTTTTGCATATTTGTTGCATTACAGTTGGAAACAAAAAATAATATCATTTACACCACATCTCTAAATCAACTTAATAAAAAAGGAACTGTAAAATTAAACAAATTTTTAATCAACCAAAGATAGTGGTTCTAGGTTAGAAGACATGATACTATGTCTATAAACATAGCAGTTGTCATTATTTGTGTGCATAACATTTAGCAAGTAGTCAGTATTCCACGTACGTAAGTATATGGGAACGTTTTTCACATACCTTGGGGTATATCAAACGATGTTCCACGTATGAAAATTATATGGGGATGCTTCCTATCATACAAGCTCACATTAGACAATGCTAACAACGATTGCACCTCCATGTACCTCGAGTATATTTTTGGGGCCCCCTTCTAGGTTGCACAACATCCATAAGTAACCAAGTCGTTCGCTTTTTCATTTTTGATACACCAAACACAACATTCAGGGAGATTTCTTGCCCGCACATAAGCCCTTGGTTTTCCAAGATGGTAAGTTGTAGTTCACAGTGGCTTAGTAATCCTTGATACCTAGTTACCCCTTTTTTATTTTTGTTATTTATTTGATTAAATAAAATTGGAATACGCTTTAATAAAAATTAATCGTGGTTGATTCACCGAGACATTCACGTAGAATGCATGGTTTACCCCCTGAGTACACACCTGGTTAATTGGAGAAGATCAAAGTTGAGAATTCGAAATCAACAGGATCCGGGACCTCAGATCAACCTGAGACATCTACAATTGTAAAATATGAGACAGTAGAAACTGAAGTGCTTCAACCTCATGAAATAGAAACAAGATTGGTTCAATCTAGGCTAGAAGTTACCAAAATTATTCAAAGAGAATCCGATACCGAATAAATTTCAGACAGAGAACTAACTGAACCAAACGTTGAAGAACTTGAATCTGACATATCTGAACCTAAATCACCTTCAGCTATTATAGCCCCTACTCCTACACCACCTTCAACTCAAAGGAGGATTATAATCACATCTGGTCTACTCTTGATCTTATAAGTATTGAATATATCACTGGAGAAGAGAAGGAAGAATCACCATGTACTCCTATTACTACTGGTGAACCAATAGTTTTTCTAAAACTTCCTTTTGATCCTTTCCAACTAGATCCTTGGTATTTTATCCCCATGAACTCTTTGGGTCATGGTCTTCCACGTTATCGCACTCCTTTCTACTTTTCACTATGATGAAACATGTCAGAAATTCCTCCTAAGAGTCAAACCACTAATACCTCTATGTATATGAGCTCTCTGAAGTCATTATTATATGGTGGTCCTTTAGTTCCTGCTGGATACCAGTCAATTTCTGGAAAATTTTCAGGAGCCACTCCTCCCCCTAAAGTTTCTACATGGTCAACTGGTTTATCTACCTCTACTATTCAGAGCATCAATTACATGCCTAAAGTACCTTTGGCATCAGACCAATATGTTAATATGGTATCTGGTAATTTAGGTTATCCTCAAGTAACCCCAACTGGTGTTTATTATCCGCCTAAGGGGGAAAGCACCATATCTTCCACTTGGAGGACAACCTATTATTGGGTCATATCCTACAATTGGAGGAAAACATTTTACTAGAACTTATGAAAATTTTGGTCAGGTACCTCAAGTCTATCCAAGTAAACCTATTGTGTCTCAACCATTGATTGGTGCTCCTTACCTAGGGATGAATACTATTTTGAACCCCGCTTTTGCTCAACAACCTATTCAAGTTTCTCCACAAGTGTCAATTTATCAATATGTTTAACCTACTGGATAATCCACAAACACCTATTCAAATTTTTTCAATACCCTGTCCAGAAACTTGTCTAGGGGATTCCGCAAAAACCTGTTCAACAACATGTCCAAGGAAATCCATAAACACTTGTTCAACAACCTATTTAGGGTATTCCTCAAACACATGTTCAGTCTATTGTTCAAACATATGTTCAACAACAAGTTCCATGTTCACCTCAAACACTTATCCCAGCAACATCACAAACGACTGTCCAAGTTATGCCTAAAATACCGGTTCAACAACCTACATAGGCTATCCCTCAAGCATTTTCTTATCAAATTGTTCCTACCTTCCAATGTACAACAGAGATTCCTATTAGACAACCTAGTATAGGGATGGTGCAAACACCATATCAAGGTCAAGATTTTCAAGGCCAGCCTTTTCAAAGTCAGTTTTTTCAAGGTAAACCTTGGCAAAGTCAACCTTTATAGGGGAAATACTACTTGTTTCAAATGGTTTAGAGCCCACCTTTTCAGAGTCAACCATACCCTGATCATACTTTTCAAATTCCATTTCAATCGCATCCTAGTATATCTCACCCTAGCTACTGTGGAGGAAAGCAAATACCAACCGCATAAGCTATTCTAGGATATCTTGGGTATCCTCCTCCAAGGGTTGGACTTAACCCTCAAGATTATCAATATCCACAATAGGACTTTAACCGAAAATTACCATTTATCGCAACTTTAGATTTTCCATATTTATCCTGGCTCACAAATGATCCTATTTATTATTATCCATTTTGGTCGGTAATTCCTATTAAGTTACCAAGTGATATGCCGAAGTTTGAAGGTAAATTAGGAGAGGGCCCATCAAATCACAGTATGACATATCATCTTTGGTATGTGTCGAATTCATTGATTGATGATTCTATCAGATTACACCTTTTCCAACAAACTTTAATTGATTTAGCAGCAAAATGGTACATTGAGTTACCACGTGCCTCTTTCCATAATTTCAACTCTTTAGCAACAACATTTTTGACACATTTTCATTTTTGACCAATTCGATATGACACTAGTACTGAAATTTTGACTTCATTAAAACAATCGACATCTACTTACATTTCGGATCATATACATGAATGGAGACGTAGGCATCGTTTAGTCCAATTTATACTCCAAATCAAATATTGGCTTAATGGTTCACTAAATTGTACTTCCTGATATTACCAAGGATGTTTACAAAGGAGGTGTTGTAATAGAAGAGCAGGTAATTTCTCGTTCCTAGTACCTAGACCTTGCCTATACATAATTTGGCACTTTGTACAAGAAAATTCCAAATCTACCTCACCCAATAATTTCACATCAACCACACTCAACTCCTACAGGATCTCACATTGTTGATGGTGTAATTGGTTATGTTAGCCATCATTCAAAGGGTAAAAAAAATAATTCTAAAAACACGCAGACTTTAGCTATACAAGATTCACCCACGAAAAACCCTTCTCCAGAAATTACTTATGAAATTAATGTCGCAGAATCCTCTACTAGAAAGAATCAACCATCCTGAGGTAAAAACAAGGTGAAAGATAAACCAAAGAAAAATTCTTCTCAAAAGGAGAAACCAATAAAAAATGAACCTTCGGACAAGAAGAAGAAACATTATTATCCTTGTCTGATCTATAATGAATATCATTATACAAAGGAATGCCCACATCGAGCAGAGGTTAGTAAATTTATAAAAGGTTCTCCTACTCTTGTTTTTTTGAAAGATCCTTTCCCTTCTCAAGACAGTAAAATGGTTTCACATAATCCATCCTCTTCTTCCACTTCGACAAATATCATGATGATATCTTTTCAAGTTATGGTAGCAACAAGACCTAAGGATTATGGATCTATGGGTCATATAGCGAATGGAAACGATGCTAATTCAACTAGTCAACCTTCCACTTCAATTCCTTCTCCTTCTGAACCATTACAGATTGAGAAACCAAACTTTGACATGGTGATTCGACTACCTCCCAAAGGTGTTGTTTGAAAATTATCTTTTAACCCACATTCTAGAGCTGCTCAGAACTACAACATTGTTGAAGACCTAGCAATGTCTCCTTTAGCAATGTCAACTCTTGAAGTGCTGTAAACATGTCCAACACAAAGAAAGTTACTTTTTTCATCTATTGGATAAATTTATCTCGAGATTCTAATATTATCATCTTCTATCTTGAAATTCATATACCTAGACACCCACATCAACTAGCATACCAAATACCAGTTTTTGTCAAAACCAGACGAGTGTTTCATACAATAATTGACGAAGGAACCTCTACATGTATCATGTTTATTGTTTGTTGGAAATATTTGGGTTCTCCAACTATCAATAAATCTCCTACCACTCTGAAAGCTTTTGATGGAAGAGATTTTTGTCCTTACGGGATCTTAAATGATCTACCAATAGAGTTAAAAGGTAAGACAGTTGTAATCGAAGTAGAATTTGTTGATGCCCAACTCAATTACAACCTTTTACTAAGTTGAAGTTGGACTTATGTTATGTTTGTAGTTGATCTGATTTAGAATCTTAGTTTGCAGTGCTAAAATATTCCTCCTATTATAAACAAAATGCTTTCATTGTGCTTAAGGATTCATCAATTTTTGCAAGTGAAATGAAGAGTTTTTATGTTAATTTTATGAGCAATTTAACATAAACCAAAAATAGAACAACATCATATACACGTACAGAACATTATCAAAAACACATTACAACAAGCACATGATAAACTAGTTCAACCCCCCTTGGGCTATGTCTCCTTGGTCCAGCTTCCAATGGTTTAGGCCTCTCTATTATGCTCAAAAGTGTAAAACTATTGTGTTTACAATGCTCAAATTCTTCTTAAACCTACTCCAATCATTTCAAAATGTCAAAAAATGGCTATTTAGCCTCTTTTTGCAAGCCATTTGGTGGAAAACTGAAGAAGGTATGACTTCCCCTTGTTTTCCCATTATTCCCTCCACAAATTGCTCCACATCCGATAGGAACCCACAATTTCACTCCAAAAATACGCTAACTCGACGAGAATTTTTTTGCGTGGTGGGCCATAATATGTTAGCACCCAATATCCATCGCAAATCGCAATCGGTGGAGCCCTGCGGTCTTATGGACTGTGAAACAGGCGGGCGATATGTGATTGTGATTCGACCAACCCGACAAAACTCTTAACTGGAGCTTATAAATGTATCGTGTCCAGGACCCTTTCACAATTAGTGGAGTACCAGGGTCTTGTATATCTGGGACTTTGCACCATGTTGTGATTTGCGATTGTGATATCACATCACAACCCAAACCTGTCGGGGTTGATTTTGTAGTGTCATGCGAAATGTGCGATCGCATCACAACTCGATACCTATCGGGGACCGATTCTGTAACACCTCCCTTTATCGATGTGTGATTTGCAAAATGCAGGGACCAATGGCAGACTACCACTTGGTGCCTCCCGATTTGCTGATGGAACCTGCCACATCATCCAATCCTGCCATGTGAGCAAGTCAAACTTGAACTTTGACTTGTTCTAACTTCTTCATATGAGCTTGGATTTGAATGTCGTTCACACTGTTGAAATCAAAATGATGAGTTCTTTAATTTGAAGCTAATTTTATCAAGATTCTAACACTTTGATTTTTGAGCCTAATTTTGAGCACCTGATCACTCCTCCCCACTAAAAGTCTTTTGGACCCCAAAATATGACTTTCAATTGACTAGAAAGTGAGGGTACAGTTCCCTTACATTTCTAATATCGATCCATTGATCACTGAATTGGAACTTATGATCTCCATGATTCTTGTCGTGCCTTTCTATGTACTTGCCTTTAACCTTTTCAAGTTGTTCTTGCGCTATTTAATGTACCATTTGGAGTCGTTCAATGAACTCTTTGGCCTTGTCCATGTTACTGTAAGTAGAAACATCCTTCTTACCAAAATTATACAATACATTATGATGCAAATGGTAAACAAATTCCTCCACTTGATTCCTTTGACTCAAGCTTGAATATACATCTTGAAAGTATGTATTTTTTTGAACATAACTTTCATGTAAAACAAAATGATGCTTGAGGAAAGTAGTTATACAAACTATAGGCCTAGAAATTACATCAACAAACTTGTCACATATACCTTTCTTATACCTTTTGACTGAGTGGAATAGTATAAGAAAACCCATCCAATGGAAATGCCTTTGTTGCTACAACTTAAACACTTTATCATTGAAAATTTATAAATTTAAAGAAATAGGCTTACCATATTGCAAACAAATTGTGCCAATGGCATAGTCACATACAATAACCTAAAACTTAAATGATTTTCTCAAGTTTGGAAGTGCAAGTATTGGAATTGCACCGATATTTTGTTTTAAAATATCAAATGCCTCTCGTTGTTTACCTCCCCACTGGAAGACCTTTTGCACAACTTCCAACGAATGAAAATGAACTACAATAGAAGAAAAATTAACAAAATCTTTCCTCCAATGTTGGGTTATTCCCAAAAACCTTCTTATCCAAATGACTATCTTGAGCCTGCATGTGGAAATTGTGAGCAGAGAAAAGGCGTTTGTGGCTTCACATGAATGTATAATTTCTTCACCTGTGTCTGCAGGAATGGAGTCAATACCACCATAGACTGTTACGAATTCAATCTTGGAGAGGTCTAGCTTCATCTCACCTTCTCCACATCCCACACAGACTGCCAAAAAGCCTTTGGGAACCTAAACACACTTGGAAGAACCAATTTCATGGCTCAAATACATCAAAGAAGTTTTATCCAACATATACTTTGACATCTTCATAAACAAATGTTCTTGACATACGACATCAAGTATTATTTTCTCACACATGACATGTTCATAATGAAATTTTCTAAAAATGAAAATTTCATTTAAATAGACTATCCTATCTAGAAATGGATTCAACACATCTTTCTTCATATGCGTAAAAGTAGTAGGAACATGGAAAAGACTGAAAAGCATAACAAGCCATTCAAACAAACCTTGCTTGGTTTTAAATGTCATCTTCCATATATCTCCTTCAAAAAATCTACTTTGATGAAAACCACTTCCTGAATCTTATTCAACTAAATGTTTACCATTCTTCTCGAGCGCCAAAACAAGAGGTGCACCACACGGTAAAGGAGTAGGCCGAATGATCCTTTTATTCAACAATCCCTGGATTTGCATCTTAATTTTTGTGCTTTCCATTACTGATATCCTGTATATGCAAATGTTAGGAAGAAGACACTTTTTTTGCAAATGTAACTCAGGTTGGATTCCCCTCTCGGGAGGTAATCCCTTTGATTGTTGAAACATTTCATCATATTGGTTAACAGTGTCAACCAAATCAGATTTCAAATTTGAATCACAACCTTTAAAAGCTTCATTATCAACATCATTCACGGGTTTGATCATGAGAAGCATAAATTCTTGCTCGAATTCACCAATATTTTCATGTGCCCTGCATTAACAATTGAAAGATTTTTTTTGTTGTTGTGAGCTCTCATAATATATTCTACTCCATTTTTGAATATGTGATATTTGTTTTCATGTTGATGGAAAATAACTTTTCTGTCATAAAGGTATGGGTTGTCCAAAACAATGCTACAGATATCTAACAACACAATGTCAAGATCCACTTCATCTATGAATTTTGCAGTGATTGTGAATTTCAGTTTACACTTTCTCGTAACTTGCAATTGTATTTTTCACATACCCATCCAACTGGATACGCTTTATGATGTGGAATGAATCCAATTATCAAGATTCTTTGCATTCACTTCACCATTATACATAGGTAGCTCAAATTTAACATCAATTTTTAAAAAAGGTGATTTAGCAGTTCCTTTTGAATAATGATGATGAGTATGAGTAAGGTTTGTATTAGTGGAAGAGTGTAAATATGCTTGTGAAGAAGAAGATGAAGAAGATGGTGGAGAGGGTGGAAGTTTGTCTCCATTCCCATTACCTCCTTTTCCATTACCTCCTCCTGAAGATCCTTCTCCTTTGGGAGGTTTGGAACTTTCTCCTTGCAACCTGCTATTCCTCTCCTCATAGAGGACCTTCAACATCTCTGTCATATCAAAGAAAGCCTTTATGAAGGTCTTCTCATCTTCCTTCATGTTTGTAGGTTCTCCTTCATGAGACATGATCTTTGGAGTCTAAACTGCAACTTGAGGCTAAACTGGTTTTGGAGATTGTGGCAACCTTGCTCTTCTTCCCCTTGACCCAACTTCAGGGCTTCCAACCAAATTTCCTTCACCTCTTTTGAGTTTTAACCTTGAAAACATGACATAAAATTGCAAACAATTAAATCCTTTTTTCACAAAACAAAACCTAGTGCTATGATACCAAATTTGATCTAATTTAGAATATTAGTTTCCAGTGCTAAGATCTTCCTCCAATTCTAAACAAAATGCTTTCATCGTGCTTAAGGATTCATCAATTTTTGCAATTGAAATGAAGAGTTTTTATGTTAATTTTATGAGAAATTTAACATAAACCAAAAACTGAACATCAGCATAAACATGTATAGAACATCATCAAAAACCCATTACAACTAGCACATGGTAAAGGATTTGACCCCTCCTAGGCTACGTCTCCTTGGTCCAGCTTCCAATGGCTTGGGCTTCTCTAATATGCTCAAAAGTGTAAAAGAATTGTGTTTACAATGCTCAAATGCTTCTGAACCCTGCTCCAATGAGTTCAAAAATTCCAAAAATGGCTATCTAGCCTATTTTGCAAGCAATTTGGTGGAAAACTGAAGATGTTATGACTTCCTCTTGTTTTCCCATTATTCGCTCCACAAATTGCTCCACATCTGACAGGAACCCACAATTTCGCTCCAAAAATCAACTAACCGAGCGAGGATTTTTCCGTTTGGCGGGCCATTATCCATCGGCACCCACTGTCCATCGCAAATCACAATCAGTGGAGTCCTACTGTCTTATGGACTGTGAACCAAGTGGGCGATATGTGATTGCGATTCGACCGACCCGACGGAACTCTTAACTGAAGCTTATAAATGTATCACGTCCAGGATCCTTTTAGAGTCAGTGGAGTACCAGGTTCTTTTATATGCGACACTTTACACTGTGTTGGAATTTGCGATTGTGATATCGCATCACAACCTAAACCTGTCAGGGTTGATTCTATAGTTTCTCGTGAAATGTGCGATCACATCACAACCTAGTATCTATCGGTGACCGATTCTTTAACACCTCCCTTCACTAGTGTGCGATATGAAAAATGCAGGGATCAATTGCAGCTTTCCACTTAGTGCCTCCTGATTCACTGATGGAACTTGCCACATCATCTAAGCTTGTCATGTGAGCAAATCAAACGTGACCTTTGACTTTCTCTAACTTCTTCATATGAGCTTGAATTTGAGTGTCATTCACACCATTGGAATCAAAATGATGAGCTCTTCTATCTGAAGCTAAGTTTATCAAGATTCCGACACTTTGATTTTTGAGCCTAATTTTGAGCACCTAATCAACATTGGTCTCATCACTTTTCCGCATGATAATATTTCCTAATCAAGGTAAAATAATAAAAGTAGACCAATTATCTTATTATACTGACCCTAACTCTACAAGTAGTGTACATTTTGTGGGGAACACGATTACTCCCGATGAAAATATTAGTGTTGGTTTTCTTAAGGATTCATCATTGATGGGAACTTTTGCACTCCCTCCACCGAACTTGTCTTCTACTTTTTCCTAGGTTAATATGATCTCATCAAACACTATGGAATCTTCTAATCCTTGGATTGTTCCTTTAGAATCTGAAATGAACTTGTATGGCAACGAGATTCCTTTATGCCCATTTGAATTAGCTTATCAGGCAGTTCAAACGTTTTTTGATCCACCACCCTTTGAAATTGATCAAGTGAATGTGATCACTGATGATTATTCTCAATTATCTTGGTTAGAACTAATATCATTCCCTGATGGTTTCAAATATATGTTTCCAACATATGAAAGTATCATGGAAATCATGACTTTGGATGAAATTCCATGGGACGATTATCATCATCGTTCATCTTTTCTTCCCAACCTTGAGAAAATCAAGAATGATTTTTCTACCATATTTTCACCTAAAATCGTAGATAATCTTGAATTCCCTATGTCAATCCTTCAATATGAATCTGAAAAGAACTGAGGGAATATATCTACAAGCATCCCAATTAATATCTCAGTCAGATCTGGAATTATCGAGAACACTCACATAGGTGCATCATGCTCACTTGAAGAAATTCAAATGTACAAAGCCTTATTTCAAGAATTTCATGACATTTTTGCCTGGTCATATGAGGAAATGTCAAGAATTGACTCAAGTATTGTTTTTCACAAAATTAATACTTACCTGGATGATAAACCTATTAGGAAAATATTAAGTCCAATGCATCCATAAAAGGTTATTGCTATCAAAGATGAGGTTGAAAAAATACTTAAAGTATGTTTTATCTATCCCGTTCCCTTGACTGATTAGGTTTCCAATGTTGTTCATGTTAATAAAAATCAATGGACCATCAGAGTATGCATATATTATAGGGATATTAATAAATCTTGTCCCAAAGACAACTATCCTACCCCCCATATCAACCAAATCATTAACGATTGTGCCAGTAATGAAATATTTTATTTTATGGATGGATTTTCGGATACAACCAACCAACATACTCCTTGTTGATCAGCGTAAAACCAGATTCATTTGTCCATGGGGAACTTTTGCTTAATGGAAAATCCCATTTGGATTAAATAATGTTGGCGGGACCTTTCAATGGACCATGTCTTATGCTTTTCACGTTATCAAGCATATTGTAGAATCCTATTTGGATGATTTATGTGTTGATTCATTGAAACAGGAAGATCATCCAATGCATTTGAGAGATAGTTGACATTACCATACATGCTTGAATCCTCACAAATTTGTTTTTTATGTTCAATCCAGTCAATTACTGGGATTTTTTGTATCAAAATAAGGCATTTGTGTCGATTCACTTAAGATAGAGGCTATTCTAAATTTGCATCCTCCTTACAACTTACACCAACTCCAAAGTTTGCAAGGGAAGGCGAAATTTTTATATCGATTCATCCCGAATTATGATTATCTAACTAGAGGTTTTACTCAACTATTGAAAAAAGGCATCTCATTTACATGGGATGAAGTTGCTCGAAAATCTTTTCATGCACTCAAACACATGTTGACACATACACTATTTTTGCATCTGCCCATTTATCATCGATTTTTAGTTTTGTATTTAGCTACATCCGATGTCATCATTGGCATGGTTTTAGTTTAGAAAGATGAGGGAGAGACTCTTGGGCTTCATCTCCTAGTGTATCTTCATATCCAATTCTCTTTATTTTCTATTTACAATACTTTACAAGGATTTACCTAATCCCAAAGATTAGGTGTCAACACGAACATGTTGGACGATTTCAAGAGTGAAATTTTGCATACCTTTTCATTGAAAATGGAAACCATGAAAATAAAAATAAAGTAGGAGGAAGCACATAAGGAATTAGCTATTTTTTTCCCTATATGCACCAAAAGACATCCTAGGAAGGAGTGCCCATTGAATGTCATGGAAGTTTCCCTAGTTTGTGAAGAAAATCATTCAATAGAAAAATGCCCCTATTTTCCAAGACTAAAATTTATATACCAAGGGGTAGAAGGTGGGTCAAATCATCTTTTCTTCATTAATCAAAGATGACCTCAAGGACCTCAGCCATATCAACAGGGAATGCAAGGTGCACATTACTCTTATTACAACCCAAATCATAATACACCTTTACAACCTTGGTACTCTTCCACTCATCCATCATGGTCCACACCTCCTTCTCGGCCTTATTCTCATACATATCCTCCTCAACCTATCAACCATCATGTTCAGCCATATCCACCCCAATCTTCTCAATGGGTCGACCCATCACAAGGGTGGAGGCCTCAAGTTAACTAGCTTCCTGCTTTACTACCTCCACACCAACCTCAACCACAACTCATTCATCCTACTCCACCTAAGCAACTTGAAATGCCTACTCAACCCAAGCTGAACCCGAACGACAAGCAAGCACAGCAGGTCTAGAGTGGAGATACATCATATCCTGCTTATGTTATGGAAATCCAGGAGATCAACCTTTAGCCTAGGAGAGTGCTCCAAGATAATTTCCCACCTTCTCCACCTGAAGAGCTTGAAGAAGAGAAGGAAGAGAGTGCTCCTCAAATCAATCCACCTCCCTTTCCTGAGGGGTTGATCCACCCTAGTCAACACACCCCAGAAGAGGTTGAAATTCTAGGATAATTGAAAATTTTGTTTCTTAAGATACCCCTTCTCCATGCCATTAAAGATGTTCCCATCTATAATAAACTTATCAAGGAAATATGTTTGAAAAAGACTCAGAAGAAAAAGAGACACCCCCATCATAAATGTTGTTCAGAAACTATCTGATTTGATGTTTGGGAGGGTGATCTTCCTGAAATATCTAGACCCTGGAAGCCCAGTAATGTATGTGCATATTGATGGAATTATCATCCCTAATGCCCTGATTTATTTTGGTGCTACAATCAATGTGATGACTAAGGAAACCATGCTAAAGATAAATCTCCAAGGGGCTTTGAGGAATACCACCACAGTGATGTAGCTTTCAAATAGATCCACAATAGCTTTGGAGGGAATTGTTGAATATGTTATGGTCTCCATTGACTCTTGGGAGTATCCCACTAATTTTATGGTTCTCCATCCTAAAACCAAGTTTAATGGCTAACCTCTCATCTTAGGAAGACCTTGGTTGGCCACTATTGATGCCTACATTAGTTGTAGGGATGGGAACATGACTATTAAGAATGTAAATTTTTCAAAACAACTGGTATTGTATCCTCCTCATCCTTTTATTGAAAATTACTTACTCTTATGGTTAGAAGAGGAGGAAGAGGATGAATTGTATCACACAACCCCCTACCCAATCTGCACTCTAGATACTATTACAGGAGGGGGGAAACCTGACAAAGATGACCTCATTGACCATATCCTTCAGAACCAAACTCTCACCCCCATACTAATTGATGAATTGATGAAAGAATCTAGGAGTAGTCCTTAGACTAACTTATGCCTTGTTGAATAAGTCCAGAACATGTCAAGATTGTAGATTTTGGCGCATCCATAGCTTTAAATATCAACTTGTCGCTCTAGGCCAAACAGGGAGAACAATTGTGCAATGTGTTGAGGCAACATCTGGATGCTTTTTCTTGGGATTATAAGGAAATGAAAGGGGTGCATCCCTCAGTTTGTACTCATCATATTTACATCAAGGAGGGATGCAAGGCTGTGTGCCAACCCCAAAGAAGGATGAATCCGACTCTTAAGAACATTGTGAAAGAATAATTATAAAATTTATTGGATGCAGGGTTCATATACCCCATTTCAAATAGTGAGTGGGTGTCACCTCTTGTTTTAGTTCCCAAGAAGAATGGGAAGTGGATAATCTATGTTGATTACCAGGAAATTAACAAGGTTACAAAGAAGGACCATTTTCCTTTACCCTTCATTGACCAAGTCCTAAATGACTTTGTAGGGAATACATTCTTCTCCTTCCTAGATGGATTTAGTGGATACAACCAAATCCATATCATCCCTTAAGACCACATTTACATGTCCTTCGAGTACCTTTTCCTATAGATTTCTTCCATTTAGTCTGTGCAATTCCCCTGCTACTTTCCAAAGGGTAGTTCTTAGAATTTTTTCTGAACTTGTTCATGACTCTGTTGAAATATACATGGATGATTTCACTCCTTATGGATCTGACTTCCATGAATCTCTCTCAAATTTATGCAAGGCCTTGAGAAATGTGAATTCTTGATGAATGAATGGATTATCCTTGTCCGTTCCATGTCCAAGGAAGGGATACAGGTTGACCCAAACAAGATTGCCATCATCAAAAGGGTCCCTACCCCTCAAAAGAAAATAGATGTCAGGAGTTTCTTAGGATTAGATGGGTATTAAAGGAGATTCATCAAAGCCTTTAGTAAAGTGTCTTCACGTTTGGTTGGATTAATGGCCAAGGATTCAATTTTTTTATGGACAAACAACTGTTAAGAGGCCCTTGAAGTGTTGAAAGAAAAATTGACCACTACACCCATCCTTAGGGGTCCCAACTGGACATTTCCTTTCCATATCCATACTGATGCATCGGATAAAGTTGTGGGGGAATCCTTAGGACAAGTAGAAGATAAATTTCCTTATGTTATCTATTTCATTAGTAAGAATTTGTCTAAAGTTTATCTGAATTACACTATCATTGAAAAAGAACTCTTGGTTGTAGTACATTCTTTAAACAAATTTAGGCACTATATCTCTGCGTATCAAAATTTTGTTCATACTGATCATGAAACCACTAAATATTTGATGAATAAGGCTGATGTCAAGGCCAGGATAATTAGATGGTTGTTATTGTTACAACAGTTTTATTTGACTATTATTGACAAACCAGGGAAAGAAAATGTGGTTGCATATTTCTTGTCCAAACTAACCTTGCCTATAGGTAATGAGGAGATGGTGGATGATCAACTTCCAGATGAACACCTGTTTTCCATATCGGTGCTTTCTCCTTAGTTTGTTGACATAGCCAACTACTTGGTTTCTAAGAGGTTCCCTCCTAATCTATCATCCAGAGAGAAAAGCAATATTTTAAGGAAAAACTCTCCTTTCACTTGGATTAGGGGAAATCTGTTCAGATTGGGATTTGGGACAAGATTAGATCTTGAGGAGATGTGTAAGAGAAGAATAAGTCTTTGACATCCTCTCAACATGTCATGATGGACCTTGTGGGGGTCATTTTTCTACTAAAAGGACAACCTTTAAAGTTTTCCAGGTTGGTTACTATTGGCCCACTTTACATCAATATGCAAGGAGATACACCGCTAGGTGTAATCAATGCCAAAGGATGGGAAAACCCACACCCAGGGATGAAATTCCCATACAACCTCAAGTGGCCTTAGAGCCATTTGAAAATTGGAGCATGGATTTCATTGGACCAATTGATCCACCATCAAGACAGAAGAGGTACATCAATGTGTGCACTAATTACTTGACAAAGTGGACTGAGACAAAGGCAGTCAAAGAAGCCACTGAGCAGGAAGTGGCTAAGGTTTTAATAGGAAACATCTTCTATAGGTTTGGATATCCAAGGGAGTTAGTCACCGATCAAGGAGGACAACTCACATCAAATATGATTGAATATCTCATGAGGCAACACCATCAAGCGCAAGACATCCAATTCCTATCAACCTCAAGCAAATGGGCAAGTAGAGGTAACAAATAGAGCATTGGATAGCATCCTCACCATGTTTTTTAGTAGTAGCGGGAAATATTGGGTAGAAATACTAGTAGAGGCCACGAGGACCTTCAATACCTCTTGGAAAACCACCAATGGGTTCACTCCATATGACTTGGTTTATGGGAAGAAGGATTTTCTTTCTATTGAGTTTGAATATAGTACTTTGAGGATGGCAGCTGAGTTGGACTTAGACTTCACTACAACACACCAAAAGAGGCTTCTCTAACTTAATGGCTTAGATGATTTCAGGATGCAAGCTCTCCTACACACTAAAGTCATACAACTGCAAAGAAAGGTATGGCATAACAATCATATCAAGGAAAATACTTCTCAAGAAGGAGATTGGGCCCTGTTATATGGTTCTAGGTTTAAATATTTTAAAGGAAAGCTAACGACAAGATGGTTGGGTCCATACCTAGTAGAAAAGTGTCATGAAAATGGATTTGTCCAAATAAAAAACATTGGCGAGGAAGGTATTCCCTTACTTGTAAATGGCTATAGGTTGAAGTGATATAGAATACCTTTGTCCAAGGAATAATTTATCAATTCAGTTAGCAGAGAATTAAATGTGAATGGGAGTTTCATGGCTT